>PJEM01006419.1:0-111880 GCA_004023845.1 Helogale parvula
GCTGCTATATAACGATTGCCACTTCAGATAGCTGTGAAATTAGGTGATTAACTAGTTGTTACTTAACCTTCTAATTTCTGTATAAGTCTAATTACATGAAATAGAAGTTGGGGTTTTGATTTTTTACTTTGCTTTTCTGTTTGGAGTGTCATTGTAACTACTGAATTGTAAATGATGGAAAATAATTGCATATGTTAAAAAAATAAATTGTGTTATATTCAAAAAAAAAAAAAAGATGTGGAGGCACCTGAGTGACTCCGTCAGTTAAGCATCTGACTCTGGATCTTGGCTCAGATCATGATTTCACAGTTTGTGAGATCGATTCCCATGTCATATCCATCTCCACTCTGATAATGTGGAGACTGCTTCAGATTTTTATCTCTCCCTGTCTCTCTCTGCCCCTCCCCTCCTTGTACACACATACACTCTCTCTCAATAAATAAATAAGCTTTATTAAAAAGTAAGTTTAAAAAGGATTTAATTTTCTTTACTTCCCTGTTCAAATTTCAACCTCTCAGAAAAGCCTTTCCTGTCCACCAACTATAACATTTTGCTGCAACTTTCTTTCTTTATATCCTTATCTTTATATTTGTTTTAGCATTACCACCTCCTGAAAGTTATTTTTGTTTCATTTATTGTCCCTCTCATCCTACTATGTTGCAAGCTCTATATAGCTATATCTAATTTATTTCTTTACTGCTGTATCCCTCTTTGTCAGAAACCATGTTCAGTACAGAGTAGGTGTTCCAACTGCAATTATTCAATGAATGAGTTTAATGTTTAGAAGAAAGGCTTAGACGAACTACACTGGAATATTAACATGAATCCATTTGAATAGAGGGATTATAGGCCATTTTACTTTTTCTTTAAGCCTCTGTGTCTTCAAGATTTTTCTTTAAGAGACATTATTGCTATTATACTGGAGAGGGAGGAGAATAAACAAATGGCATAAAGATAAAAACATAACAATAAAATTTACCTGGAGAGAGGATAACAATTGCTGTAAGCAGAGCATACTCTTCTTGAGTCATTTTCAATTCTGCAACACTTTTATAAAAACTGAACATAGGTGTAATATACTCATCAGAGATACCTATGGGAGAAGGTGAAAAATTATAGAGGCATAGTAAAATTTTTGAATAACCAAAAAAATGTGAAACCACAAACACATTATAAACTCTCATGGCTTTTGGCATAAATGTTAATATTTATGCACAAATAACGTCTATACTTTATTTGTCCAAAAGCAGGTCATTGCAAAAAGGGTCAGTTAACAAAATCTTCAAAATATAACTGAATCAGTGATTTGTTTGTCCCTGATTTCAGCAATGCCTTTATTTCAGTCACTCTTGTCTTATTATATTGTCTTATTATAACAATAAGTTATAATGTTCTTAAATTTCCCAAAGAATCTCCCAACTTCACCATTTTCTAGATAGGGGTTGGTTAATTTTTTTGATGTTAATATCTATTGTGGGGAATAAATTTAAGAATTCCCTGAGCTTGCACCAATGGGTTAACAAGAATTAGAGCAGAAAGTGGACATCGATTGAAAGAGCCCCCAGCATAGAACAAAGAGAGTAGAGTGGAAAGCTGCTTCCTCAGGACTAAAGCATCTGATATAGGTAAACAGGGCAAAAGACTTCCAGAGCAAGGTGAGATTGCCTGGAGATAATTAGAAAAAAAAACAAAAAATAAAAAGCCTAGCTAGCCCTGAGGTAGCATGTTCTGTCTTATTCCCTAGACAAGATAAACAGACATGGTGCCTGGTGCCTACAGTAAACAGCCATCTGCTCAGTGCTGCAATTTTGTTTTGTATTGACCCAAACCCCCAATATCATGTATCTTCAAAACCTCCTTTCTCTCACATCCTTGAGTTAATGATCACTGTTTTACTGTCTCTTTCTGCACATCCATCATGTTTGTAAGCCTTCTGATCCTAATAAATATAGAGCAAGGACCCTTACTTGGGGTTCTTGTCTCTTCCTGGACATTAGCCTCTCTTGTATTCAATTCTGTGTTCAATCTCTTGCTGGACAAGAGAGAATTCCAGACTCAAAGTGTGCAACAATCTATAATTAAGGTACAGGTAGCATCTTAAACAACCAACAAAAAATTACTGTTCTTAAGCCCAGAAGTATAAATATCTTGACTTTATACATTGGCTAGGGCTCTTCTCAGAGTTCCATTGCTTACTACAGCATTGATACTTGGCTGTTCTCTTCAAATTTACATGTTTAAAACCAACAATACCATGTACAGAACTAAACTATTCATCTTCCCCCAAATCCACCCCTTTTCTGATATTCCCATTCTTGGTAACATATCTTTACTCATCCAGTTTCCCCTGCCTGACAACAAAGATTTGGCCCTCTCTCTAACCCAGTCAGGTACCAAGTCCCATAATTCAACCTGCTAACTCTCCCTACGTGTTCTCTCTCCTTTCCACTACACCTAGAATTGACTTCGTTTTAGTCCTTATTTCTTTTCATCTGGATTACTGCAACTGCCTCCTCACTGGTCTTCCTGTCTTCAGCTTAGTCCCAGAATCACAAAATCAAATCACACCCTATCTCCTCAATTTTTAAATATCTTCAAAAACTCTCAGTGGCTTTTGGCATAAATGTTCTTCCTTTTTACATAGGAAACTCCAAGACATGTACCCTGCCTCTCCCACCACCCACTACTCACCTACTTGATAATAGTGGGATCCATATTTATTGAGTACTCATTATGTATTATGCACTCTTCCAAGCACTTCTTATGCTATAATTCATCTAATCTTCCTAATACCCCATGAGGTAGGTACTCAGAGGTTATATTATTTTCCCAAAGAACCACAGCTCATTCAAACCATAGACAGCTAGCAGGCTCCAGAGTCCTGGCTTTTAGCTATCACTAAGCTGTACAACCTTTCTATCACACAGCCTTTACTCCAGCCATGTTCAGCCACTTGGATCTCCCTAAATAATTCATACTGCCCTGTTATGTTTTGTTTTTAAATTTTTAAAATTTATTTTGAGAGGGAGAAAGAGAGCACACATTCAGGGGAGGGGGAAAAAGAGAGGGAGGGAGAGAATCCCAAGCAGACTCTGCACTGTCAGCACAGAGCCCAATGCAGGGCCCACAAACTGTGAGACCTTGACCTGAGCTGAGATCAAGAGCCAGCTGATTAACTGACTGACCCCCCTAGGTGCCCCCATGCTGCTTAAGATATTCTACCTGGAATATCCTCCTTCTACTTTATCTAGCTGTACCTCTTCATAATTTAAGACTCTTTTGTGTCACTTTCTCCACTCATTCAACAAGTATTAACTAGGTGCCTGTTCCTATTTATGGCTCCACTCCTGAAAAGTTTTGACAGAAGAATTATAGAGACAGAAAAAAAGAAGAAGAAGAAGCAGAGAGTGGAAGGAGGAAGAGAAAAGGAAGGGAAGAAGGGGAAGGAGGAGAAGGAAGGAAGAATTGGGGGAGGAGGAGAAGAAGGAGGAGGAGAAAGAGAAAAGGAGGAGGAAGAAGAAAAAGGAAAAAGACTGTGGGTGGGGTGTAGAGGAGCCTGTGATGTGACTTATGGATGAATTAAAATGAGGATGAGTTTCCCTGAATTGTTCCACACTAAAATAGAATGCTGTATCCCATCCTGTACCAGACCTAAAGCCATACAACTTGGGTCAAACCAAACTAGAATACATTTGGATTCCAGATGCTAAAGACCACAATTATCATTGAATATCCTGCTTCATAGAATCAGAAAGTCTAAGTCCTTACCATTAGAATAATCTAAAGAGTCTTCCCAAACTGAATCCCTGGGCTTTCTCTCCTTAGTCAAAATACCACACTTTTTTTCCTCCCTTTGACTTTCGATTCTTTAATCTACCCCAGTGGCTCTCTTAACAATAATTTCTTTGTTAAGCAATTTCGGGTATTACATCATGTGGAAGATTCCAGCTTTTACAGATTGATCTGAATACCCATGACTGAATGAGATACAACTTAAAAATGGAGAAGGTGAAGTGTGTGATCCTGGTAATACCAGTCTTGTTTTCTGACAAACATAGAGGTTAAGACTTGGTGAGCCAGCTCTGAGTTTGAAATCTGACCTAGGGCTTGATCTTAGTCACAGAATTTAAACTCCATAAGCTTCAAGTTCTTTATCTGTGAAATGTGAATTATAACAATAGGAAATTGTTATATTGTAGGAGAAAATATATGTGGAGTGCTTAGCATAATGCCTGGTTGATAATAAACCCTCAATAAATGTTAGAGCGAACAGTAATAATAACTATTATTGTTAGTCAGGAAATTGGATTAATTTTAGTGCATTAGTTCATTTTAATCTCAGTTCATCTTAATTTTAGTTAGATTAAGCTCATGTACTTTTGTGTTTACAAAGCTGCATTTTTGTTTTGTTTTTGCATTCTTTACTTTCTTAGAGATGGATCCAAATTGGCTGAGGCGATATTTGCTTCAGTATTTTCTAGGTGTTAGAGCTAAACTGCATCTATGTTTTCTTGGCAAGGTTGTTCTTTTTCACTTTAAAAAAGAAAAATGGCAGTCATTAGGCTTTCTTTAACATTCTGGGACTATGCCCATCATACTCGGCTACCTAAAATAGCAAGTTGTGACTGTGTTACCTTTAAAAGTGTTATACAAGGATATGGGGGTAATTTTTATAAATCATCCTTGACTACCTAATTTTCTGTTTTGTCTTTCTAAATCCCTATCAACCTACCAAAAATGCTACCTTCATTAGCGACCTCCATTATATAATGTTATATATATCCCTTTTTTCATGGAAAAAAAGGTAAAGATGTTGGTTATGATTGTTTATATTGCACATGTTGTACGAGCCAACAGTGAATATACTTTATAAATGTAAGAAATAGAATCAAAAAAAATAAATGTCCTACAGGATAGATCAAATATAAATCTGCTTTTGGAATTAGAGTTAATAATCAGAATTAACCACTGCACCATCCACAAAGGGGTATTTTAAGTGTTTACGAACTAGCAATTTCTAACCTAAGAAATGTAACAGTAACAGTCATTCCGAAGGGGCAGGCTTTTCTTGATTTGCTGCCTCCTCCTCTCTGGAGACTTCCTTCAACTTTGTTTCACTTTTTGCTTTTATGCCCAATTAGCTGATTTCTGGTCACAAGGGGGGGCTATTTTCTAACTTAACGGCAAAGACTACTATGGAAAAGCGCAAAGTTGTAAGAAAAAGTGTATGTTACTGCTTCTCTGTTTCTTGTTTTGCCTTTTTTTTTTTTTAAGGAAAAAGGTATGTAATTTATAAATTATTTAAAAATCAGAAGTATTCCTTGAGAGAAAAACCATTTGATAGAATTAACTCTCCTATTTTAAGCTTTTTTGAATATAAATGTCTTATCTTCCAAGTTTTGATTGGGAACAAAAATAAAGCAGAGGGGCGGTGTGTGCATGATACAAAAATAGGTATTTAAGAAAATTCCTGGTATTTTAAATATCTCTATCTGATAATATTATAATTGATCATATCAAAATAGATCAAGAATCTTATTTAAAATGATACTATTTGCTCAAAGTCATGTAATTTGACATTTTTCTAGAAATGACACCACCCCATAGCATAGAAGTTAAGATGTAAGTCTCTGACACAGCACACAAGGTAATGTTTGCCTTCTGCTTTCCTTCCAAACTAAGCTCTCTATATCCAACTACTCCATCTAGTAGTTTGCCTATGAACTAATGACTCACCCACTTGGTCCCTGAAGCTAATTCAGGTCACTGTCCACGCAACTTATCTACCTCCCCCCCGACCCTAACCCCTATGGCAGAGACAGATTGAAACTCCAGCCCAAGGTCCAGCCCCTGTTGGTCTCATTTCTCTTGTCAGAGGTTGGTTAGTCAGCAATAGTACAATTCTGGCCAATGAGACAAAGGAGAGTCTGCCCAGGAGCTCTCAAGAAAGATTCCCATACTCAGTAAGAGGCCATTAAGCTTCTACAATGAATTTCTTTTTCCTTTGGTCATTGTTGCACCACATGTGATGCCTGAAAATGGTGTGGCCAGGAGGAGAATCAGCTTGAGGTTACAGCCAATACACCAAGGATAGCAGAGCAGAAAGATGAAAAAAGACCTATGTTTCTGATCATGTTGAGCCCTTTAACTAACCAATTCTTCTTCCACCCTTCCTCTGGGTTTCTTTTGAGCTAATGTCCTTACTTTTTCAGGCCATATTGAATTGGATTTCTTGTGATTGTCAGCCAAGAGCATCCTAACAGATGGTTCCTCTAACAAGTAAGATATATTTTTAATATATCTTTAATATGTGCTTTTGGGCCTGAAATAAGGTAGGATCCCTGTTAGGCTAGGACACACCATTCATTTTCTTTTCTTTCTATTTTTTTTTTTTTTTACAATTTTGATAAATGCATTTTTTTCACTTTAAAATCTGTGTTTCCTTTTTTTTAAAATAGTTTATTGTCAAATTGGTTTCCATATAACACCCAGTGCTCTTTCCCACAAGTGCCCTCCTCCATTATCACCACCTCTTTTCCCCCCTCTCCCTTCCCCTTCAACCCACAGTTCATTTTCAGTATTCAGTAGTCTCTTATGTTTTGCATCCCTCTCTCTCCCCAACTCTCTGATGAATGGATCAAGAAGATGTGGTATATATATACAAGGGAGTATTACATGGCAATGAGAAAGAATGAAAGAATGAAATATGGCCATTTGTAGCAAAGTGGATGGACCTCGAGGGTGTCATGCTAAGCGAAATAAGTCAGGCGGAGAAGGACAGATACCATATGTTTGCACTCATAGGTCTAACAGGAGAACAGGAGAAACCTAACGGAGGACCAGGGGGAGGGGAAGGGGCACACCTTTCATTTTCAAGGCAATATTCAAAGTTTGCTTTCTCTGTGGAGGTTTCCCTGTCACAGGGAAGCATAATTATTTTCTCCCTTCTCTAGGTTCAATTCTATTGCATGTATCAGAATTCATATCTCTGTCCCATTAGAATATGAGATGCCATAAAAATTTTTATGAGAATAGGAACTGATCTGTATTCTCAATGGCTCACAGACTGCCTGACCACTAAATGGTGCTCCATAGATGTTTCTTATTCATCTCTATATCCTCAGTAACGAGCATCCTGCTGGAGACATGGTTGAGAATAACAATTGTTTGTTAAGTTGGGCAATATTATGTTTTGCTAGTTCCTTGCAATGAAGGTCACATAGTTGTGAGATGTAATGGGGGCAAAAGGTGCCTTAAGACAATGGGAACACTTTCATGGTATTCAGAGACTAGACCTTAACCTCTATTTCAACTACTAAATTCTACCGAGTGAGTCATTTGTGCCATACTGTTGGCCTTAAATAAAAAGCTGCCATCAGATTAGCAATTCAAAAAATAACTATATAGATATAAAATTTATATTTCAATATAAAATATTTTCTTTGAAATACTTAATAAATAGCATGCTTTCCATTAGCCCTAGTGGCTAAAAGTTATCTGGCTATATTAGATCTTACTGGTGCTTAGGGATTGCCAGGGTCTGGATTGTCAAGTTCCAGATTTATCTCAACAAAATTCACCAATTTTTGTATAATAAATATATGCCAAGCACTGTGATAATTCTGAGAATAGTCTTCTAGAAGTTAATGGATTAACAGAAGAAGCAGAAACATAAGTAAATACATAATGTCCAATACTGGACAAGTATAAAAGGCTTAAGGAATATAGCTGAGAGCCATTGAAAAGGCTGACTCTTGTATAAATTTAACACTTTCTCTTATTTTGAGAAAGCTTTGTTCCTACAGTTTGAATCTCAAATTTGTCCATGCCAAAATTACCACATAACCACTATGAAAAAGAAAATAAGAGATGTTTAGAACTCCAAATTTTGACTTATGCATTTACCTTTGTTACAAATATTCTGTCATTTATTCTTTATATTTCCACCAACCATTTTTTCAAAGTCAGTACCTGAAGTGATAATCAGCTTACATTTTGCTTCTTTAGAAAATTTAGTTCTTCCAATTGTTTTCCTTTGTTACCAAAGCGAAAGCAATGACATCAAGTGTATTTGAAGAGCAGAGACATAAGCACAGTACACTACATAGAGTACGCCATACTATGCTATTGTAAACTAACCACAAGTCTACCATGCTAAGGAGCTCTCATTTCTCTAACTTCCTTGATCCTATTTATCATTTACTTAAAACTAATTTCAATTTGCTACTCACTGCTTACGCTTTGTCTCAACCAAAGGGCAGGAATCTGTGTTTTACTAGGTTTTTGCATTCCCTATAGCTGGTCGTAGAGCAAACCTTAGACCATGGTGAGTGACAGGGAAAACATAAAGAGTACTAGGCTTTGAGTTGAATCATCTGTGTTCATCTCCTGGCAGTCTGCTGATTAGTTGTGTGACTTTGGGCAGATCAACTGACCTCACTAAGCCTGTTTCCTCACCTATAAAATAGAAGCATAGCACCCACCTTCTGTGGCCACTGAGAATACAGTAAGATGATGTGTATAAAATCAAACTATTGCAAAAATCACAAGGCATACTTTCATCCTGATAAATACAAATAAATTGAATATTTCATTTATGTCTGTTATGGGGATCAAAAAGGCCAAAATATACTATAAATTTCAGAAGTTATTTATATTTGAAGTTAATAGAACAAGTTGCATTGGTCTGTGGAAAGTTATTGCTAACTTCCTTAATGTTAAAATAGAAACTCATTCAATGCTAGCAATTTCAGTGTTGTCATTTTTTAATCATATGATTATTCCTATTTTTAATAAATATTTTAGCTTTAAAACCTAGTTTGCATAATAGTACATTAGGAGCCATATAATCGAGGCACTAGAATTACATAGAAATGACCCAACCACAGGTTATAGCAGATATAATGTTTTGAAGCTTCAGTTAACATATATAAACACTATAACCCTTATTAAGTAAGTGAATCTCAGGAGACATTATTTTTGTCTATGTAATTAGGAAAATAATAGCAAACAAAAGAATATGAAATTGAAGAACAAAGAAAAGGAATTTCACATTATATTCTTTAAAGAGTTATTTAGGCATAAACAGGGTGACTTTGAGATGTTATGTTTCTCTAGAATTAAGAGGTACAATAGAAAGAAGAATATGTTATATTTGCACAAGAATAAAAAGTTATTCTGAAAGGTCATCTTGCAAGATCAGAGTTCTGTGTGGTGTGTGGAAGAGGCAGTGTTCTGAAAATCCACTGAGAGAAGCAAATTCATAAATATTAATAAATGGAAGCATCATTATAGATAATAAAATACAAAGCAGCATGTGAGTTTGAATGGTTTTTATTGTCACAATATGTGGTTGATGTTTGCATAAAGTAATCTATTTATGAACTGGATGCATGTGTATTTATTTATACAGTTCATATTCTAGAAAACTGTTTCTTGAACTTTTCTGAAACTTACAAAATCACAAGTTCTGAAACTTACATTAATTAAGCAAGTTTTTTTCTTTTTTATTACCTGTTTTTTAATCTGCAAGACCCTTGCCATTTCTCACTATTTTTTCATTGATTCCTTCATAGAGACCAGATTCTTATCTCAATCCCTCCAAACCTTCCTTCATATTATTGCTTGAAAGATCTCCTACATTACTGGTATGGTTATGTCACATCTGCTCACACTATATTATATAAGAATATAATAGACTCCCCATTATATAAAAACTATATTAAACTACTTCTGTGGCGTTCACTGTCCTTAGAAATCTAGCAGTAATTACCTTTCACCTTTACAAATATTATTTTTCAGCAAGATCAAGGTATTTGTGAGTCCTTTACATGGATGCCCTCAAATACCTCCACATCTTTGCCCTTGCAATTTCTATATTATTATAATTTAATGGATATATCTCTTGGAATGCCATTCTCAAGCTTTAGTGGCTTGACAAGTTCCTAACCATCCTCCATGATTCACTTGTCAACTTTGCAAGCCTCTTCTGAATCACCAGGTAAACTCACACAAGAAGGCAAGCACATCTTTATGCTTCTATTTCATTTTGCATACACATTCCTCACAGTCCTTATTACACTGCACCTTGATTTGGAATCCTTTGCTTATAGATCTTTGCCACTAGTCTGTAAGCTCCCTGAGAACAAAGACAATATTTCCTCATCTCCATACCCTCAATAATTACACAGTGCTTGGCACAAAGTATTTAAGTGTTTTTGTTAAATAGAAAGATCTCTTTTAATGTGCCTGTTGATCAGTCACTCATTTTCCCCTCTTGATCAATGGCCATAAAGTTTCAGTTAAACAAGATAAATAAGTTCTAGAGATCTACTATACAACATTGTACCTATGGGCAACAATGTTATCTTATACACTTAAAATGTTATTAAGAAGATAGATCTCATGCTAAGTGTCCTTACCACAATAAAAAAAAAGTCAAGATATTCAAGGAGCTGACTAACTGTCTAAACCAGCAATCAGAAATATTGATTAGTTAAGATAAGGCAAGCAGTAAGACTTATACAACTAGATGGTGCCTTGGAGGTTACTTATTCAATTCTTCTCCCTTATCCCCAGCATCCTGGACAGATGGATGGAGGGATGGACACACACACACACACACACACACACACACAATACATTCCAGAACAGGTAAAATAAAATCTGTCCAGGGCCAGAATCCATATTTCTTGACAATATGCCGTCTTTCAAAATGTGAAAGTCTCCAACAATCTATTTCTCAGATCTTTTCCCTTCTTTCCATTTCTTCCGGCAGCACATTCTTTATTTTTTTTAAATTTTTAATGTTTATTTATTTTTGAGAGAGAGATAGAGTGTGAGTGGGGCGGGGCAGAAAGAGGAAGATACAGAATCCAAAGCAGGCTCTAGGCTCTGAGCTGTCAGCACAGAGCCTGACATGGGACTTGAATTCATGAGCTGTGTGATCATGACCTGAACCGAAGTCAGATGTTCAACTGACTGAGCTCCCCAGGTGCCCCTTTGGCAGCACATTCTTAAAACCTTTTGCCTTCTGATGGGTATCTCCCATCCTAGCTTATCCTAACATTGCTGGAAGATTTGTAAAGCATGATTTTGATATTTTCCCTCCTCTCCTCAAAAATCTTCAGTGTCTTCCTCTTTCTTTTATTTTTTTAAATGTTTTATTTATTTTTGAGAGAGAGAGAGAGAGCGTGCAAGCATGAGCAGGGGAGAGACAGAAATAGGGGGAGACACAGAATCTGAAGCAAGCTCCAAGCTCTGAGCTGTCAGCACAAAGCCCGACATGGGGCTCAAACCCACAAACTGTGAGATCATGACCTGAGCCAAGTCAGATGCTTAACCAACTGAGCCATCCAGGCTTCCCAGTGTCTCCATATTTTTTATAAAATAAAAAATAAAATGTTTAGCCCAGCATTCAAGGCCCTCAACCATTTGATTCTTTAAAAGAAAAATTCTATATCCCTTTAATGTAACCTTAATCTGAACAAACTCAGTTATTCATTCTTCTTTGAGTGCATAACCTGGGCTTTCTTGCCTCAGTCCTTTGCTTGGGCTGGTCCTTTTTCTTTCCTCCACTGTGAATATCCATATCTAATATCACTCAAGGCCCCACTTGCCAGCAAAATCTTCCAGAACTCTACCAACCAGAAGTCATCTTTCAGTTCTTTTACACATTTTATTATAACTATCCATGTAAAGTTCATGTCTTCCTACTAGACTCTAAGCTTTCTAGGGAAAGGAACATACCTGATTTCTCTCTTCACTGCCTCCATAGTATCTTGCCTTTAAGTACATGTTAAACTAGTAAATCAATGATATATACAAATAATGCATCTTTTTAAAGTGTATATTCTTTAAATCTATCAATAATGACAATTGTACTTTCAGTGTTTAAGCAGAGAAAATACAATGACTAGGGGATGCCAGCTTTTAAAAAATAATTTCCAATTTTTCAATTATTTTTCTTATATCACAAATGCAGAACCTCCTAAAAACTTTCCTTCAAACCTCTGTTCTAAGACACTGATTTTATAAGTACTTAACCTTTTGTTTTAGTCTTTCATAGAAGAATAATATTTGGGGAAAAAAGGATCTTTAGAATCATTTCTTCTCATTTGTTCCTCCCCTCCCAACCACATAGAAAGTATCTCAGGAAAACAAAAACTTATCCTATTTTAAGACTCTTCTAAGATGAACTGCAAAGAATGTCAGGAAATTTATCCCAAGCCTCTTAACCCTTTCTGTCACAGTATTCCTCCCTAATTAGTTCAACTATACTATTATTTATTTTATCTCTTGAGAGGCAATGTAGCATAGTGATTTAGACACACAGCTTCTGAAGTCAGACTTCCTGTCTGTCTCTGGGAAAGTCATTAACCACTCTGTGTCAGTTGTCTTATCGATAAATTGTGAATAATAATGGTACTTATTTCATAAGACTTTGCAAGATTTTGATAAAATCATATATGTAAAGTATTTAGAATAGTGTCTAAAACCTAGCAAGTGATATATAAATGTTACTATTAATAATTCTTTTTATTTTGCTTTGAATAGAGATGGACAATAGTTTGAGCCACAGTCATTCATACATGAAGATTTTGAATAAGTCAATCTTTTTCCTGACTGAATAATCCCAGCTTTTTTATGCTGTTTTTTTATCTAATTTTCCAAACTTTTAAAAATTCCTCCTTTGGCCCTGAATCTTAGTATAGGGCAAAGAATATTTTTAGCATTTTGCTACTACAAAGACATTTGAAGCAACCCCCTAAATCCTGATCTAGGGGCTCCTAGGTGGCTCAGTCGGTTAAGGGTAAGACTTTAGCTCAGGTCATGATCTCGTGGTTTATGAGTTGGAGCCCCACATCAGGCTCTGTGCTGACAGCTCAGAGCTTGAAGCCTTCTTCAGATTCTGTAACTCCTTGTCTCTGCCCCTCCCCCACTCACACTCTGTCTCTCTCAAAAATAAACATTAAAAAAGAATAAAAACCTCATCTATTTAACACATAGCTTTTTAGAGTCATTCACCACACTAGTCACAATGGGAATGTAACTTTGCATAAGATAGGCAAGAAGCTTGCCTTTGTGGAATGCTTACTTGCAGGAGCAAACTCTTTACCATTAACCAAATCACATACCACTCCTCCGAATTCTTTCTTCCAATAGGTCAGCATGTCCAGCTGGAAGCTTCTTATTGATAATCTCAGCTGAACGAAGGAACATAGCTTCAACTGCAGACCCTTTTAGCAAAGCAATCTGATCTTCATGGTCCAAAGTCTGAAATCCTGGATGAAGATGACAATCAAACCAAGTATCAAGGAACTGTGAGTGCTATATAACAATATTTCATCATCACTATCATCCCCGTTGATAAAGTATTTCCATAAAGTGATTTTATAATTGTTTTAAGATTGGGTAGTCAGGTTGAGTCACTAAATATCTATTTTTTAATCCCAATAGAGGCTGACTTTTATCTTATTGAGTAGGATTTGTTGAGTAAGTTGAGTAAAAAAGAATGTCAGATCCACACCAAAAATACATATAATGGCAGAACAGGCTGATTCAGATGAAGTAACTCAGAAGTTAGAAGCAAACAGATTCTCTTTGAGCCATTATATTAGTCACATCTGGTGACACAGGGTCAACTCTGCAGAATGGAAGCATCCACAGACCAGAAAAAAATCTTTACACATACCCAGATACGGGAAGGAATTGACAACCTGAAGGAATATAACACTACTTGGAAAATCCAAAGTCCTTATCCAGGCTTATATGCCACAATCCCCAGCAGCCTCTCTGACATCATTTCCTCCTCTTCCTTTCCCTCGTTCACTGTGCTTCAGCCACACTGACTCATGGCTCTTCTGTGAACATATAAGCTTGCTTTGCCTCAGGAGTAAATGCCTTACCCCAGCTATTGCCATGCTTTACTACCTGCACTATAAGAGACCCTATAATTGTGGTGACCCTACTAAAATAACACTCCCCAGAATTCACTAGTCCCTACTTGCTTTATTTTTTTAATGTTTATTTATTTATCTTTCAAAGAGTGTGAGCAGGGGACGGGTAGAAAAAGAGGGAGACAGAATCTGAAGCAGACTCCACACTGTTAGCACAGAGCCTGATGCAAAGCTTGAACTCATGGACCTGAGCTGAAGTCAGACACTTAACCTACTAAGCTACCCATGAACCCCACTAGTTGCTTTATTTTTACTCATAGAATTTACCACTACCTGATATAATACATTTATCTGCATACTTATTAATCGTTTGCCACCTCAAATAGAGTATAAACTGCTTGAGGGCAGAGACTTTTCCTGTTTTGTTCACTTTTGTATCCCCAGTGCCTATCAGATAATTGATATCCAAGAATTATTTGTTGAATAATTGGATAACTGAATAAATGGGAAACAAACATTAGCTCCTATGCACATGTATATATACACATAACACGCATATAAACTAATACCATTAGGGTCCACATGGCTTAGAAAAGCATTAAGTAGCAATGGGAGTTTGGAGAAGAGAGTAATGCTAAGGTTTAAGAATCACTATCTTAGGAGTGCCTGGGTGGCTCAGTCATTTTAAGCGTCCCACTTTTGATTTCTGCCCAGGTCACGATCTCAGGGTTCATGAGATCGAGCCCTGCATCGTCTGTTGGGCTCTACTGACAGCATGCAACCTGATTGGGAAATTCTCCCTCCATAAACAAACAAAGAAACAAACAAATAAATCAACTTAAAAAAAAAAAAAAACACTATCTTAGAGCTCCTTTGAAGGCAGGGGCCATTCCTGCACAGTCTCCAGCACCCTGGACAGTGCCTGGCACAGGTTATGATCTATGAACTACAAAATGAAATGATTCAACTCTTTCACCAACATCTTTTTATTATTGGAAATAGTCTCTATTACTGCTATTTGTAATAATGTTGTCTTTTCCATAATTATTGTTAAAATATTAATGTTAACTATATTGCTAGTATTGTTAAAATTTCTTTCTCAGGAGTTTTGGTCTTTTATTTCCTTTTGTATTTAATTTTTTCTTCTGCTTTTCTAATTTTTTAAAAAGCTTATAAAAAATAAAAATTAAAAAATAAAAAATAAAATAAATAAAGAGTTTGTTTATTTTTAAGTAATCTCTACAGCCAACATGGAGCTTGAAACTCACAATCCCAAGATTGAGTCACATGCTCTCCCAACTGAACCAGCCAGGTCACCCTGCTTGACTCATTAAACACAAATTAATTATACTGTTTCTTCCACCTTAGGAACTAGTCTAAGCACTGGGAATAAAGTGGTGTGTTAGATATTGCTGTTGCTTTCAGATAAGCTACCTCTTATGAATAAGATTTCTTTCTTCAATTATTTTGTGGTTCAAGACCAACAGACCATTTGAATTGGAAAACTCTTTTCACAAACAACCAAAAATATATTTCTTCCCTTTCCAATTCCTCCTCCCACACTTTTCACTCTTGTCTAACTTTGTTTTTGATCAAGATTCCCTTCACCTTAATTAGCATATAACAAATTAAGTTCCTCTTTCATTGTTAATAAATGAGAGAATATTACTGTTAAAATGAAAATGAGAACTTCCTCCTCACATTTTATGAGTTTATGTAGGCTATCCATGACACTTTAATAAAATAATAGCATTATGCTGGCCAAAGAAGACAAATTAACCTGCCTAATTAAAATCTTACATCAGAAGCTACCTTCTATAATTTAATATTACAGTGTTCTGCTGTTATACAAGGTATTTATTATACTCTTCCAGATCACAGAATTATATTGTACTAATATATTTTTAAAACACAGAAACAACTTAAATCTATTGGCTGAGATAGTATTGATAATGTAGCCAAAGGAATTGGGAAGCTGAGAGATAAGAATCTTGAATTCTAGTTTCCCCACTGGGCCCAGCCCAATGACTAGGGATAACTTCTTCTCCCTCGTCCCACAATATAATTGTTCAGTAAATTCTTTCAATTTTTGAATCCCTGTTCATTTTGTTCTCTTCCATCTCCCACTGCTCTTGCTTTATTTCAAGGCCTCTGCCTTGACCGGCACAGTAGCGTCCTAACTGATCCTCCTGCCTTTGGTCCCTCCTCCTTCAAATTCATCTTATACAAAACTGATCAAGTTCTATCTGTATAACATATATCTCATCACTTCCCTTTCAATACAAACAACAACAGAAAGCCAGCAAACACTCTACCATTCAGGGGATGAGAATTAAATTCCTTACTTATGCCCTTATCAGTCTGGCACCAAGTTACTTTATGCCTAACCAAAGAGTCCACCACATTATGCTGTGACCACATTGAATTTTTCTATCTCTAATAATCTTATTTTTGTTCATGCTTCATTATATTTTAACAAGTAGATCTCTCAACTTGGAAGGTTCCTTCTCTTCCATACCACCAGGACAACTCCTTTTTCTTTTAGACCCAATTAAAATATGATTTTTTTGAAGTCTCCCTGTCTTTCTCAGGTACAAATAGAAATAACTTTTTATCTGTTCAAACAGTACTTTGTATATAATTTTTATTACAGACTTTCTTAAATCACTCCCCTTGAAGGCAATCACTATATACTAAGTATAGAATAGGTATCAACAAGTGCTTGTTGAATGGATAAATGGATGAATGACAACTTCACAGTCTTGATTTCTTAGTCTATCAATCTGGAAAATTTATTTTAAGTGATTTCAAATATCCTGTCTGGCTCTAACCTTCCATGTTTATAGTAGTTAAACATATTAATTTAAATCAGATATGAGATAATTCCTACTTTACATCCAACAGACCTGACTTTCTCAATGTCACAAGAATATTGCGCAGAATACAAGAAAAGTATATACATGTAAGAAATACCTGGCAGTTTTTTTGTGAATTCTACGAGAATCTGTACATGACTGGTAGCCATTTCAGTTAAAATGAGAAAATTTTCTTCTGCACTGAATTCTTCTTTTAACTAAATTTTAAGAAGAAAAGCAAATGATTAATAAGTAAATAAAAGGATAAATCAACACAAAATTATTAGGCTAAAGAATCAGAGTTAGATAATAAAATTTTAGATCCAGCTTATATTTTTCAGTTCCTTGGAGAGCAATTGCTATTAGTAAGATAGATATGAAACTTCTTATTCTTTTTGTTTAATGCTGCTAAAAGTTTAAATATATAACATAAATTATCAGCCTAATTATTTCAAAGTAACAAATTAATGTATAAATCCTACCTCCAAGGTACTAAAAGCTCCAGAAAATATTAACTTTCAACCTATGTAACTAGATATTTATACGTACAATTTTATTCGTTATTTCCTGAGGCATCCTCTGTTTGCTATATGAATCCATAATATAATGAAGAAGATTCTGTTGATCTGGGGTGAGTTCAGTTTTCTCCTACACTGGCAAAAAAATAAAAGGTGTTAGGGAGGGTGATTGTAAGGTACTTTTCCTATATGTACATTCATCTGGAATAAGCTAATCTCAGAAATTATTGATAAAAGTCCTAAAGATGGCAGGAACTATGCACTCTGATACAGTGTGCATTGTAAGGGCTTACTTTGGGTCCTTCATCAAGCCATATCACAGTTCACTAAATGGATCCCAAATTATTCATTTTTCTATCTGTAAAACAGGAATAACAAAATATTCATTTCATGTATTTCTTGGGAATAAATAATAGTCTAGTTTTGAACCCTATCAACCCCATTAATAGAGAAGTTCAGTGAAAGTTCAAGGTTAAGTCACTAAGGAAAAGTTCCTACATATAAAATAGAGAATCCACTTAAGGGCATTCATATAGAGCTGGAGTTGATAAACTATGGCCCATCTACCAAATCCACCTGGTTTTATGACTCTTTTGGAACACAACCACACACATCTGTTTATGCGTTGTCTACACTGCTTCCGCACTAAAATAGCAGAGTTGAGTAGTTGTCATAAAGACCTTGTGGCCAAAGCCTAAAATATCTGACCCTTTACAGAAAAAAAAAATGTTTACCTAGCCCTGAAGTAGAAAGTCATCAATCTGGACAATTCGGACCCCAAATATCACTTTCTCCCTTATTAGGATCTTTTGAAGAGTGTGGATGATTGTGTCAACTCTTTGCTTCCTTATACCAAAGTCTTATGGATGAAGTACTATGGCAAAATAATACTTTGATATAAAGTTATTTTTTTCTCAAATGAATGCAAAATACTATACTTGGAAAACTAAATGTGAAAGAAGTTTTCCTTGTTAGTAGTACAATAAATATTAAGAAGAGTGTGGTTTGAACAGTCATGGATTTTCGTTTTACCAACTAATGGCAAATTAAAGTTCCTCCACATACCCTGTGGTTTATCACCATGTGTTTAGTTAATTACCCAAGATGCTGTTCCTCTTTTGTCTCAAGTAGTTCAAAGGATTTCATGTATATGAAATTTGAGCCTAAGAAAATTATGAGCTCATTTGGAAAGGTTTTTCTCTGTTGTTCCACAGATGTGTATCCACCCAATTTGACCCACTGATGGGGACTAATCCACAAACCTCTACTGAGTATATCTTTTTCCCACTTATGTCTCCCTTCTCAATGACAGGGAAAAGAAAAAGGTCATCAAAACTCAACCTGAAAAATCCATTTTACACACTGACCTATTTCTACTGGCAACCTCTTGGTAGTAGGAATGGAATGGAGCCAGGGAAATGGAGAGCTTTTACCTTTTTGCTTTATTTACTGCTATAATTTGAATTTCTAGACCAAAGCAGGTATTACCTTCTTGCTTAAAAAGAAAACCACTTAATGCACAATTTAAATGAAATTCTGCTTGTGGCTGTGGCTCTAATTTTAAAGCCTCCTAACCAGATCAGTGATGTGGAGAACAAAAGCAAAAAATATATAGAAAAAATTAAATTTCCTTTGCAGCCCATTGACAAATACTTGGGAAGGCATGGTGACCTTCCTCCAGGAACTTAACTGCCTCAATGTTAATACTTCACTAGAGACAAAAGGCAACCTTAGCTTGACATTAGCCCATCCTCCAGGATCCTGTAAGTCTTCTTTAACATATAAAAATCCTTTGGAAACTTCCTTTATCTCTACCCACTCCCTAAGATATATGTTAGCAATCAACCTCCAAGCATTTGTTCACTGATATACATATGAAGGGTCTCATGACGAGGGTTTACTAGATAATATAAATAACCCCTGAAGATCCTGGATACCTTGCTTCCAAATTCCTTAGAGATTTACACTGTCTCTAACCCCCTCCCAACTTGAAAGTATATAATCAGTAATTCTTCATAATCCCAGTGCAGCTCCTGCTCACAGGTCCTGTCCCCATGCTTTAATAAAACCACCTTTTTTGCGCCAAAGATGTCTCAAGAATTTTTTGACTGTTCACTCCCAAACCCCAACATTTCACATTAATCACTACATGCCAGAACTTCAGCTCCTGCTGGCTTTAGCAAATACCATTGCATGGTATTACCCTGCATGACTTGGTGGTAGAGGTCACTTGCCGCAAATCTCGACCTTCGCTGTCTTCATTAATGGTCTGATCTGCATGCTGCTTCACGTTTTTTCTTAGTCGTTTAGATTTACACTGAATTTCGGTTAACAGGCCTGACAAAATAAAAAACAGAGACGTCACCACAAAGTCCTACTGGGTGTGTGGTCATGAGGCAGCTGCTGTGTAGTCTGCTCACTTTTGTGCAATTTGGCACAGAGCTAGTTCTAGCCCTTTTGAATTTTAAGTCTTGGCCTTGAACAAGAAATTTGTCCTTCTGTGAGTCTCACTTTCTTCACTTATAACATAGAAGTAATATCTACCTGAAAGTTTTGTGTAGATTAAGTATAATTGGTTTTTTTTAATGTACTTTATATAAAGAAGTTGTAATACCAAAGCATTGTACAAATGCAAAGTACCAGCCAATAAAAAGGGGGACAACACTCTCCCTATTACTGGTCCAGGGAACCCCGAAAGCTAGTGTTTCACAACATAATATTATTTCTCATCCATGTTTGTATAACTGTACCATAAAAAGCATAGTCAATTTCACATTAAATACACATAAGTAAAGACGTGCTGTGTAAAACAAATGTTAACATCCTTCAGGGGAATTTTTAAATCTTGTTAATTTTGAGGACTCTATAAATTACTGAGAACATAGAGATGAAAATAACTCAAGGGGACTTTGAAATTTTCTTTTGAATAATTATGCAATATCATCATTAATCTACACTTAACAGAGCTATAAAAAAATGCAGAACAATCTTCCACAGTCCCCTTTAACCTCCTTATTCTCTCAATGTTAAGGAGAAATTCTGGGAATTGCTTTGTCCAGGGCATTTATTTTATAAGATCAGATGAAAGCTCTGCATCTGTTACTGGACAAGCTTGTGTTCATAAATAATATTGTAGACTCCTATAGGTGGAGTCTTAAAAAATGTCTTCAGTGCTTCCATTGGAACAAGTTCATATTTAAGTGATGAGCAACATGAACCATCTAATATCAAAGTAAGTGTTTCCATTCATTGCGAGATTGGATTCCAGCAGTAGTCCCTCTTGCAGTCTCTTGTTTCATATGCTAAGAGGAGATAGTGATCACCTGCTATAAAACTTTCATCCACCCAGAGCTGGATTATTTACACTGACCTATTTTTCCCCCTCGTGCACACATTATTTCTCTGGGTCCATCCCAGTTGCCTGTACAGTTTGGGAACAATAGAATTGGAGTCACCTTCCAAAGGCTTTTATTCCATGTGACGTTCCCTCCCTGAATATTATCATCCCCTTGGTGACATTTGTTTGTCATTTGTGTTTTGAGGAGGAATGGGCCATATCTCAAAATCTGAGTGGTCTGTAGAATTTGTAGAATGAAAAATTAATACGTTATATACTAGCATGCATTGCAAATTGATGAAGATTATGATTCCTCACAAAGCCGGCAGTTAATACAGTGTCTCTTTATCAGATCAAAGAGCCAAATTATATTAAAACTCACAGTAGTTAATTTCCTGTGTAAACCTATACAAGTTGGTTCAAAGCTGCATACGAGAAGAAGGACTACTAATAAAATGACTTGGTTTAAAACTCTATTTAGACAATTCAGAGGCAGTTATACCTTATAAAGCATTCTTAATCTTTCCCACAACTGTGAATGTTTATGCTAATTAAACAATAAGAAAGATATTAAATCAAATTTGGGGAAAACTTTTAGATTGTTGTCATTCTTAGGAGCCTATTAAAACATGCTATTTTCACTGTAGATTCATGCCACCTTACTCCACATATGATTCCTTGCAACAATGAATAACAAAAAGCCACTTCTTTCAGGTGAATGAAATGCTTTTTAGCTGACACTTAGGACAATTTCAGTGGTTCATTACCCTTTTCAAGAACTTTGATGGCTTACTAAATCCCTTCTTTAATACATGAAGTGCCATGTAATCAGGTGAGTTACCTGCCATCTGCCTCCTTAGGTTTTTAGTGAAATTTAATTGCTTGATGTGAATACCTGTATACATACATTCAGCCAACATTCCCATCTCTTTGCATTTCCTTAGGCGACACTCTTGGCACTTTCTTCGCATGTACATGTCCATCACACAGTTGCCCCCGTTTTTACATTTGTACACGGCGTTTTTGGTAATGCTTCTCCTGAAGAAACCTGTGGAAGAAACACAGAAAGGAATAAAAATGCTTCTCACAACTTCCACTCAGAAAAACACATTAGGATTAAGGGATGCCAGAGCATTTTCTCAGAAACCCCCGGGGAATACCCAGAGAATCCTCAGGTGGACTGGTGACAAAAATACCTTCAACTGCACTGCGTCGTCCAGAAGCCTGCTGTTTTCAATTTCTCTCTCAAAGACAAAGACACATTTCAACTGTAGCTTCTCTTAGGGAAAATCTTGCTTTGTTTTTTAAGAATGGTTACGTTATTGGGAGACCATTGTGTGCCAGTGAGCTCTAGATGCTGGCAGTACAAAGGCAAATAAGTCATCCCTGCCCTCTTTGAGTTTACAGCCTGGTGGAGGGCAAAGCCATGCAAACAATCAAACAAGTGAAATTAGGTATTCCTGGGCTGTGCTGGGGCAGAGGAGGCAGGGAGAATGGTCAATTCTGGGTGAAGAGATCAGACTTGGAAGCAAGTGCTGTGCTAATCCTTGCAAAACAAGTTGCTATTTACCAGGCCAGCTAGGAGAGGTCACATTCAAGGTTTCAGTTCAGTACTTAATATGCCCAGCTTGGTGCAGTAATACAAATGCCACCCTTGATTTAAAAGCAAACATCTCCCTTGAGAGGGTGTAGCTACTACCACTGCCAGCCTGCATCAGTTAAGCTGCAGGTGGAGAGGCAACACAAGTGCCTTTCTTTCAGTTTCTCTTTTCTCCCACTTTCCACTTCTACTCCTTCTCCTCCACCTAGCTAGCCATACTTTATGACATTTTCAGACTCAAGGTGAGGTGGTAAATGAGGAGACGGTTTGGAGATGCCTGGGAAGAAGTGAGAGGAAAGTGCTTACATGGCTGGCTTGTGCCCTGCAAGTTTCTAAAACTGACTCCTTCTCTTTTGGAGTTGGGTTCTTTGGAGAATGCCAACTACTGGGATACATTCCTTTGCAAGTCTTTAATGAGGACAAATACATCTTTATTCTAACCCGTGGCTTGTATCCGCTCCTTCTGCATGTAGGAATTTGGCAATTTACCACCATCTTCTACTCTGGGTCCTTCCATGTTGCCTTCTTGTCATGAGTTTAAGATAACTCCATGCCAGCTTTTTTTGGTCCGGCAAACTTTGGGGAGGAGAAATCTCTCCCACTTATACATAAGCAGTCAGTCACCATATCGCCTGCCCTTTCAACTTCTCAGGTGAAAGTCAGATGCCAGTCTCCTGTGTCCCTCAGCTGTAGAGGATATGTGTCAATCTTCTCAAGTGATCCTATTGAAGACCCTTTGGATGGGCCTGGGGCAGGAGGGCTTCCTTAGTGTATAGATTATATCTGAGAAGGGCAGGAGACATTCTCCTAATTCTCACAAAAGTACCATAATTTCCATGGTGGTCCCCAGAACAGACATCTGTATCCCATGATTGCCCCCTTTGCAATGGGGAATGGGATCTATAGCACACTAGTCACATGCTCCAAAATCTTTAAAGACTGTACTCCCACTCCTGTCCACTTTGTACCCTCAAAGTAGGTGAGGTTTTAACTATTTCTTGACTACTGACTGCAAGATGGGCTTACTTGAGATGTAGCAACTAGTGTCGTCAGGACTGTCAAAATTGAGACAGCAAGAGTCCTTCCTATTTTAAGAGGCTGTTGGAATAATAGCTAACATTTATTAAGCACCCACTAGCTTTTGTTCTATTTCACCTGTATTTAGTTATTTAAACTCCATACTAATTTTATGATGAAGATAATATTATATGTCCCCATATTACAGAACATGGGAAAAAAGCACAGAGAAATTGAGCATTTTGACCATGATCACATGGTTAATAAATGGGTTCAAACCCAGGCAGTCATGGACCAACGGCCACATTCCTAAACACTATACCATAATTGTCTCCCTTGGGTCACAAGAGAGTAGAATAACAGTATTAAGTACCTACTATCTGAAAGCTGCATTCTCTAACCTGGGAGACATCCTGATAAATAAGACATTCCTTGTCCTTGGAGCCTCCAACTTAGAAGACAGAAAGGTACATTTACAGCATAACATAAGATAGAGTGGCAAGAAAGCTAAGTAAGTAATAAAATATTGGAATAAAAAAATGATCATTTCAAGGCCACATTATATGTTTATGAATGTTGTGCCACATTCAGGGGAGGCAGCATTCCATCAGAGAAATGGAGATTTGCACATTTGTTATGACAATTTTTCCAGAGAAGGCAATAAAAATTGTTCTAGTAAAATAAATGTAATATAGTAATGTCTCAACATCTAGAAATCGAGTGTTTTGAGGAAAAGACATAATAGGGGCTAGGAATAGTGGATTAATTCCAGGTAGGGGATATCAGAGAATTCATGAAGGAAGTAGAATTTGAACTGGATGTTGGAGAATAAGTAGAGTTTTGAAACACGGACTGTGAGGGAGGAAGCACATTCTGGGAAATAAGAAAAGGTAGCGAGTTATGGAAATTCCAGGGAAGAGTGCGTAGACTATTTTGGTGGGAGGGTAGAGTGTAGGGAGAATTAGTGAAAAGTGGGTAAAGGCATGCAGTAGGACAGAATATAAATGCCCTTCAATTCCAAGCAAAGGAGTTGAGTCTTTACCATGCAAAAAGAAAGAAGCCATTAGAGTGTTTTGGCAGAAGAGGGTGTGGCCTAATCTACATGTTGGGAATAATCCTTGGTACAAGGTGAAGAAAAGTAGACAAGCCCAGAGGTGATTGGTGCCTGAACTGGCTGGAGGGTGAGAACAGGGAGGAGGAAAGGGAGGAACTCAGAACTTGGTAACTAACTCAACAAAAAAAACAGAGGCTGAAGCAAAAGTTAGAGATAGCAAGGTTAAAAAAAGTCATAGACTTGTTTGTGAAATTGTCAGCTGGCATAACTTTCAGTAGGAAAGATCTTACCATTTTCCTAAATGTCAAATCCTTCTACACAAAGTCTAAAAAAAGATTTTGTGCTTCAGATCAACGTTGATATTGGGAGTGCAAATACCAAAGCATGCATTTTAAAAGAGACTCCAAGCAAGGAAAGGAAAGAAAGAAGAAAGGAAGGCTGGAAGGAAGGAAGGAAGGAAGGAAGGAAGGAAGGAAGGAAGGAAGGAAGGAAGGAAGGAAGGAAGGAAAATTTTATTTCCTGGTACCAAATCATTGAGCTCAATGACCATATTAGTCGAGTCTAAGACTGAGTCAGTCTTCCCACAAATATTCAGCCCTTCCCAGGAATGATTCAATTTAAAACCACCATAGATACTGATAGCTTAACAGTTAACAGAAATAAACCTCCTTATTCCAAGATGAATCAAAGGAACAGTGCTAGGACAATTCTGCAGGGTTTTGTTTTGTTTTTTTAACTCTGGTATTATATGAGAAAGAAATCATTATCATCTCAATAGCTGAATTAATTAGCTCTCACTTTTAGGTGGCAACATAATACTATCATTATATCACTTAAATATGGGCACATATACTGTATTTATACTTATGCAAATCTATCCATGGACATACCTCTGCCTCTATCTTGTGCATATTTAACAATGCCCAGAAAAGTCATTTGAAAATGAATGGGAAGGAAATTCACTGAGGAATGGGGGCTTCCTGGTAATGAAAGATGAGTAGACAGAGCTGGCATTGCCATCTGAGGAATGTGTAGTGCTGGGACGATTCCTGGAGAATGTCTATAGGATAGTAAAATGGATCCTCAAATATGCATAATATTCCCCATTCTGCTTCTCTGCCTCTTTATACGGGTATAACACACATGCCATACCCTACTCACAACTCATGTATACATATGTGTAAGTATGTACACATATGCTCACAAACACATGTTCACATGTGCACATCAGACTCCAGTGACTGGCAGCAGCTTCCCATTACTCTGAAATCAATAAAATATTGGCTGTTTAAAACTTTGAGGGTCCCCACACTTTTTACACAGCAACAAATGCACAGAGCTAAATAACTAGTGATCTTTACTACAATATGGCCTAAATCGAGTCTGCTTTTAGGTCTATCCAAGCACATTGTAGAATAATAGGGACTCCTACACCCACTTATATAGAACTTACTTTGTATCAGGCACTCTTCTAAATACTTTGTTTATGGTGATTCATTTACTACTCATAACAATCCTATGAAGTACATTCTATTATTATCTTTCTCTTATAGCTAAGGAGACTGAGTTACACAGAGATGAAGCATTTGCTCAAGGTTGTACAGATAATAAATGGTGGAGCTTAGATTTGAACCCTGATAGGCTGAGTTCCAAACTATGTGTTCTTAATCCCTGCATTAGGTGTCTTTCTAGTAAGGAGTTCATATTGCTGAAAATGGCCTTCAGACATTAATCTCCCCCATTGCCATGCCAAGTGTGAAGTGCTCCACGGTTTCTTCTCTATATCCAAAACTGTTCGAAACACCCTACTCTCCCTCCTCCAGCCCAGGGGTCTTTTCCACCACAAACTCACTATTAGGAAACTGTGCAATTGTCACAGACTAGAGAGTAGGGAGTCAATATAAAAAAGTAAGCATTAGTCTCCATCACACAATTTCTTAGGCTTAAAGATCTCAGCTCTTCTCCTTGAGCTGCTTGCTGAAATTTTTAGAACTTGATAATAGACTCCTGATGACCCGGCAGGAGCTGTTTCATACTATTGTTTTTGAAAAATCAACCCTCAAACTTCTGAAATGAAGTTGATAATTTTTTTTAATTTTTAATGTTTTTATTTATTTTTGAGAGAGAGACAGCGTGAGCAGGGGAGGATCAGAGAAAGGAGTAATAGGATCCAAAGACAGGCTCCAGGCTCTGAGCTAGCTGTCAGCACAGAGCCTGACTTGGAGCTCGAACCCACAATCGGTGGGCTGCTTTGATATCTTGGCTATTGTAAATAATTCTACTATAAACATAGGGATTCATGTATCCCTTTGAATTAATGTTTTTGAATTTTTTTAGTAAATACCCAGTACTGTGATTACTGGATCATAGGGTGGTTCTATTTTAACCTTAAAAAAATTTTTTTAAGGTTTATTTACTTTTGAGAGAGAGACAGAAAGTGAGGAGAGGAGGGGCAGAGAGAGAGGGAGATACAGTATCTGAAGTAGGCTCCAGGCTCTCAGCTATCAGGACAGAGCCTGACACAGGGCTCGAACCCACAAACTGTGAGATCATGACCTGAGCTGAAGTTGGATGCTTAACTGACTGAGCCACCCAGGTGCCCCAATTTTTAACTTTTTGAGGAACCTCCACACTGTTTTCATAGTGGCTTCACAAGTTGCATTCCCATCAATAGTACGAGAGGGTTCTGTTTTCTCCTCATCCTTTCCAACACCAGTTGTTTCTTGTGATGAAAATTATTATTGGCTAGTTAATGCTAATAATTAATTTTAAGTTTTTTGCCCTTAAATCTGTTAGGGAGCCATACATAAGCAAAAAAAATTCACGTGAGTTTTCCAAAACTTACTTTTACCAACCATAATCCCTACTGATTTTTTCCTTAAATAAACTTTAAAAGGACTGACTTTGAATTATTTGGGGATGTTGCCTAACATCCTTTCAAAGTAGACAAATCTACAAACAGCTTAGTAGTCAAAGGGCATTCATCAATCTTCTATACTTCTGTCAGTCAAAAAATACCACAAAATAAGAGAAAAGTTAAGGAAACAGCATAGTCTCTAAGAATTAGAACAACTCCCTCAGTGTATCAAAAATGGTGATGAGTCTTTGAAAGCTAGGAAACAAAGCAAATTTGTGAATAAACATTGCCTAAGACAGGTGCAGAAGAATGCAGGATAAGGGCAATGAAGAAAACTCCCAAGTTCAGATACAAGATGCTGATGGCCTACAAGCATTCAGAGGGAGGCCTGCACTAAGCCAGGAGTTAGCTAACCACAACAAGAAGGGAAAATTCCACCCCTTGCTTATTTCTACATGGCCTGAAACCTAAGAATGGTTTTTACATTTTTAGTGGTTGGGAAAAAATCAAAAGAAAAGTATTTTGTAGTATGTAAACATTTTTGACATCCATATTTTAGTGTCCATAAATAAAGTCTTATTAGAACTCAGCCAAGCTCATTTATATGCATGTCTGCTTTCACATTACAATGACAGTCAAATAATTGTGACAGAGACTTTAGTACCTACAAAACCTAAAATATTGGCTATCTGGCCCTTTACAAAAAGTTTGCCATCCATCTAAGCCATGGATGACAGTAGTATTTGCATGAAGTCTCAAGCAATGAATATAAACCAGAGTGGGAGGGCGATGCTCAGAAGGCATGGGGACTCCCCATGCCTACAAGATATGGACCAAAACATTCCATCCAAAACGCACCTTGTCCTCCCTCCACATTGCTAAAAGAAGCTTGCACAAACATGAACAGCATCCTCAGAGGGGTGAACAGGGAATCTCAAAGGCTCCTTAATGAGACCACTTTCCTTTCTAAGGTCATTTGAGAAGTGCCTTTGTGGGAGTTTGCCTGGGAGGCAACTCTAAATCTATTTCTCCTTTCACCTTAACCTATTAATAGAAGGTGCAGGGTCAAAGTAAAAGACATTACAAGGCAAGCTTCCACAAAGGCATTTCTTAAATTATATATTTTAATGCTCATATATAACATTAGAAATGGAGATATTTAGATGTCTCGTTCTTTATTTTTTAAAAGTGATATGACTAGTGATTGTCATTTCTATGTGTGCAAGGGGCTGATAACCCTACTTAGTTACTAGGAGGATGGTCTACTGTTTACCCAAGTGAGTGTTGTTCAATGATTTATAGTTGTGAGTGCTTTGGGAAAGTATTTTGATGGAGATCATTCTGTCAAATGATCACTGGGTTTAGATTCACCATCATCTAGATTTTGTTTGGTTTTCTCTTTGTTGGTGTGTTTTTTCCTGAACACAGAACTAACTTTTAAAACACTAATTTTCCTTGCATGGATGTTAGTGCTGACGGTCTTCAGAAAGTCATTGACGGCAGGTATAAGGAAGGACAGCACAGAGGACAAAGTGTAGCTCAGGACTCCTGCAGAATTGACTACCCATTCTACCCCAGTCTTTCACAGCTGTGAGGCTGTGGCAAGGTTCTGAGTGTTGGTATCTTTATTTACAAAATAGAGATGATAATACCATCTACTGGAGCCACTATAAGAATAAATGAATTAAACAGTCTATAACAGAATGTCATAACAGAAACAGAAAGTTATTATGTTCTCCAATTTGTTTGAGTCCATTAATGTATTTTTTCAATAATTTTAGCAATGTTAATATGAAAGGATAACTTATTGAGTGATTCTTGTTTGTTTTGTTTTTGCTCCTATTGTTTTTTTGGGGGAGGGTTGTGTTTTTTGAGAGGGGGGTTGCTGGTTTGCTTGCTCTCTCTCTCTCTTGCTCTTTTCTTTCCTATCCCAAGAGGGTACCTATCTTTCTACATTCACTTAATTAAACAAAAGGTAAAGTCCCTCTCTAAAAAAAAAAAAAAAAAAAAAAAAGATAACTCTCACATAGAGCTTTTGTTTATAATCCCTCATTGAAAGGGTTATACTTTATCATCTCAAAGACAATAGATGTGGAGGTCAGTGCTTTTGGTTGGGGGAAATGAAGTGAGGGGTAACAATGCTCTGTGTGAGCTTGGTTTTGCAGTCTTGAAGAGCCATTTAGACTCACAGATAGGCAAACTCCCAGGAGTTGAAGGCTTATGCCAACTAGAGGTTTTTTAGTCCTATTTTCATACTTACATATTGCTTATGTATTTAGTTTAAACATTTTTCCTTGCTTAAATGTAATTTTTGTCTTAGGTTTGTCTTGCATCATTGCTATGTATTTATTTGAAATTTCCATTTTTATCCACTGGAAATCATCCTTTTACTATTTAAGGGTGTTCTTCTTGATACCATTTCATTGCTTTTATATTTTCTAATCTTTTACTTTTTTCTTTCTTACTGTTTTCTCTTTTTGTCTATTTTAACTCAGTTATATAAACTGTTTCTCTGCTTTGCTTTAAAACAGTGATGAAGAGAGCTGGAATTTTGTCTGTATTGTCCACCACTGCATCTCCTATACTTAGAATAGTGCCTGGCGTATGGTTGGTACTTATAATAGTTGCTGAATAAACAATTGAATTAATGAATTCAAATTCTCAGGAGCTGGAGACTTAACTAATTAATTAATAGGAAAAAAGAGAGTTTTGAAGATAGTATATGATCAAAATTTGGGAGGCTGGATGAGCATAAGAATAACAATAGTACAATAAGAAGAATTCACCAACAAAGCAGCAATAACTAATGCTTACTGAGCACTCAAGTGTGCCAGGCATTGAGCTAGATCTTTCAAAAACAATGTCTCATTTTTTTCTTCACAACAATAGTAATAGGAGTGGCCATTTACAGAGGGTTTATCATAGGCAAGTACTATGTTCATTGCTTTACACACATTACCTTGTTTAATCTTCCCACCAGCCTCTAGGTGGCTACCTCAAAGGGTTGTCCCAAAGATTAAATGAATTAGTACATGTAAAGCCTCCAGATAAAGCCTGCACATAATAAGCATTTAATATATCTACCAGCAGCATCACCATAATCTTCATCTCAATCTCCTCCTCCTCATCTTTATTATTATCCTTATTTTATAAGTGAGAAGTCTGAACCCCAGATATATTCAGTAACTTGGAATAGCCAGGAAGAGAATCTGCCATGGGGGAAGGGTCAGATGAAATCCAGGTTGTCTGCTGTCAGAGTCCTACTCTTCTTGTGATTTTTTAAAAGTTTTATTTATTTACTTTGAAAGAGAGTGAGAGTGGGGGAGAAGCAGAGAGAGAGAGAAAATCCCAAACAGGCTCCATGCTGTCAGTACAGACCCTGACTCAGGACTCGAACTCATGAACCATGATATCATGGCCTGTGCCGAAATCAAGAGTCAGATGTTCAAAAAACTGAGCCAAGTAAGTGATTTTTAGAACACTTATTATAAAAGGCTTCCAATGCAGTGAAATAGTTTAACCCCACCCTCTTGCATCACACTTTAATTTGACCTATAGAGTTCATTAGGGCTATTATCAGATCTTATAAAATCAAACTTCAAAGTCAAATAGGATTTCAGGAAGTTTGTGTGTGTCAGGGCACCTCAGCCCTAACCTATAAACAAAGGGCCCACTGGAAACACTCTGCATCTCTTCTACACACCAGAATCGTTTCTGTAACTATGGAGTCTTTTCTAAAACTTCAAAACTAAATCAGAATATATTCAAAAAAACAATTGGTCACCCATTTACTCATAAAATGCCTTTCACTGATAAGTGCAGGGTCTCCTAGCCTGGAGATGAATGTGACTGACACTGACCTATTTGAAAATGCGACCATTTGAAATTTCCAATCAGACGGAGATCAGTTTTGTTAGTTGAGGCTTGAAGTTTGAGTCAAAATTCATCTAGACATTAGCACATTTTCATATGTTCCACTGATAACTGGGGGAAAAGAAAGCTCTTGATTTAATCTAATGCTGGATAAATGGCAGTCATTGTCATTACATTATGCTTGTGTTCTTGCAATTATTACTTTTAAAAATGTATTGAAATGTCTCTCATTGATGTCATAAATATCTACAATAAAACATATTTATATTAAAATATTTCTAACAGAAAGATATAGAGACCAATGAAATCAGGATGTTTAACCATGATCTTTGCTTTGTTTTTAAGTTTTTAAAAATTTTCTCCTGTGGTGTGTTTGTGTGTGTATCACATGTCTGACAGATCTGTAGTGAAGTCTTAAAATAAGAGAGCTGCCAGGATCTTTAAAATACAAAAATCTGGGACACCTAGGTAGCTCAGTCAGTTAAGCATCCTACTTTTGATTTCAGCTCAGGTATGATCTTACAGTTCCATGAGTTCGAGTCCCACACGGGGCTCTGTGTGAGACTTGAGCACAGTGCCTGCTTGAGATTCTGTCACCCTCTCTCTCTGCCCTTCTCTGTTCTCTTTCTCAAAAATAAACAAACTTTTCAAAATCTTATAAAATATAAAAATTTAATTTAATTTTATAAGGACCCTGTAGAATAGATACTTTTTTTTTTCTTTTTTGCAGATTGGAGGCTTAGAGAAGAAAAACATTCCATAAACTAAGGATTGGCTAGCTGGATAGCCACTGTACCTACTTCTACTCTACTGTACATTCTCTATTGTAAAGACAAGAAAATTGGACACAATCTTTTCCAGACTCCCTTGCAGCTAACATTGTAGATATGCTTTAAGCTCTGCCAGGCAGATCCCCTTGTGAGGCTGTTGTTTCTGCTGGCAGAAGTAGGACTGTGGAATTGTGCTGTGCAACATATTGGGTTGCATTTGAGGGCATTGAAAGGTGAGATACAGGGCATTTATCATATGTATGTATAGACTTAGCTGGCATGCGATGGCTCTGGAGCCAGTAATTATGGTGGAGACAGCTTCCTGATCCCTAGACAGCAGCTAAGATGGAATCTTTCTGGAGTCAATAGTTCTGTGGTAGCTTCCTGTTCCCATTTTGTTGACTACAGCAATGGCCCCAGCAGGCCAGTTATGCAATGTGTGCACTGAGCATCCTCTTAGAGACCCAGCATAGAACCTACTCCTGTGTCCCTCAAACTTCTCCTGCATTCATTCCTTACTACTTGAGGTTTTGGTTTCTGTTTTATTTCACTGAACTCTGACCAATATATTAAGTAACTTGCTTACTCAGACAAGAATTACAGTCTAGATTCAATACATGCCATGAAACCCCAATATTCACACACTTCCTTTGATGGAAAGCTATGGAGTAAAATTTGCTTTGTATCTTGTAAGCACAGACATCCAAAGGGTTGGGTGAGGGGACTAAGTTGGCCAAGCTGTTAGGCCTGCCTGGCATGGGCTCCTGTTTCTTCCTCTTGTTCTTTACCTCCCTCCTCCCTATTCACTAAGCATGATCATTTTCATTTGTTTCCTCAAGAGAACATATACAGAGCACAAAGGAACTCATTGTTGGTTTTTAGTCACCACAGTTTAAGCCTCCAGATCCCAGACACTGTATTTCCCCAAGTTGGGAGAGGTAGACAAAGAAAGAGGAAGTAAAAAGAGCCAAGACATATCAAATACATGAGAAAGCCCTGAGGTCTGTCCCTCCCCTCTTCATGCCCAGACTGCATCCTGGAAAGCATGCATTGAAAGATTATAGACGCTCCATGTCATTCAGAAATCCTAGAACAGAAAAATCCTTGCACCCTTTCCTAGGGACAGCCCAGAGAGGCACCTGTGATTGCCTGCATGCAGGGTGGCAGGGAAGCAGATAACATGGCTGCATGGTTTCTCTGGGCAACTAGGCCTTCCAGCAGGACACTGCAGGAGCATCAGGACACCACCTCACCTGAGTTGCAGGAGAGCAGGCAGGCCAGACAAAAAAGAGGAATGTATTCGAGACCCCAGGATGGAGCCTCAGAGACCTTTCCCACTGGTCACTAAAGATCAGCTAGAACAACACCCAACAGATGCTGAACCGTGTTAACAACACTAGAGACCAGAGTCCCATCCACAGTGCCCAATCCCTCCATGACCCTGGATAATCACAGAATTTAGACAAAACCCCAGAGAAATGTGGGAATTTTTTTGGTGGGGATGGGGGTGGGGGTGAGTAGAATAATCTTGAATTGAATGAATTAAATGTTCCACCAGGGCTTGAAACTGAATTCAATCCAGCTACACAAAATGAGTTTGCGTTTCCTGTATACATGCCCTGACTTTTGTGCTCTCTCACTATATAGCTTCTAGTTAATTCTGATACTGACCCTCAAAAGTCATTGGTCCAGAACAAAGTCAGCAAACTACAGCTAGGCCTATGAGCAAATTTGGCCTACTGCTTGTTTTTTTTCTTAATATCCTTGCCTATTTTTGTAAGTTAAATAAAGCCATGGCTCTGTCCCTTCTTTATGTGTTTGCAGAGTTGAGTAATTGCAACAAGACCGCTATGGTACAAAGCCTAAAATATTTACTCTAAAGAAAAAAAAAAGCCAACTCCTGGTGTAGCACATGGGCTCATCGTGGCTCCATCTTCTCTCCTCCCTTGCACTCTGGTCCTTTTGCCCAAATAATTGGGGCAAAGTCTCAAATCAAAATCAATGAAAAGGCTCTGCCTTTTTTTGCTCTTAAAAATTATATCTATATCCAGCTCCTGTGTTTTCTTCCTGAACTCCCCAAGGATGAGTTCTCTTTTGACCACTTTTCTGTCCCCTTCTGTCCTATGACCCTGCACTGTCCTGATAGCCCCCCATCTCTGGCTTCCTTCTATATCCTTTAGGGGATTCTCTTCCCCTGCCTGCTTCTAAAGTTGGTGTCTTTAAGGGTTGCCCTAGGTACCCTGAATGCCCCAGATTCTTCTCAGGAGGACCAGGTTTCCCTAAGTGCTCACTTGTAAGGAGGTGAACCAACCTAGGTTACTGACTTCAGGAGTCTATTCCCTTGGCCCAGACAATACCAATACTTCCACCACTGAATTAGTCAATACTAGCCTTGAGCAAATAGCTCAAGGAGTAGAATGATCACTTAGTAGGAAAAGATTAAAAGACATGGTAGCCTTGTGGTTGATAGCTGAAGCTCTGGAGTAAGATTCATAAGCTGTACATTTGAAGCTCTAACTCTCATTACCATGAAGCCTTCAATAAGTTGATTGACTTCTTGTGCTGCACTTTCTTCATCTATAAAATGGGAATGAGTATTAGAACTAATAAGTTTACTATTGAGGTATAATAAATATATTATATAATAAAGTGTTATTCTCTTTGATCTTAATTAAAAACAACAACAGCAACAACAACCTGGGGCACCTAGGCTAAGCATCTGACTTTAGCTCAAGTCATGATCTCATGATTCATGGGTTTGAGTCCCGCGTGGGGCTCTGTTCTGACAGTTCAGAGCCTGGAGCCTACTTTGAATTCTGTGTCTCCCTCTCTTTCTGCCCTTCTACCACTCACATTCCCTCTCTCTGTCTGTCTGTCTCTCTCTCTCTCTCAAAAATAAACATTAAAAACTTAATAAAATTAAAAATAACAACACATACAAAACCCACAATCCATAAATTCTTTTTAACCATGTGTGAGATTATAAATCGGAAATTGTTTATATATAAGCTAAATGCTCTAAAAGGCTTTTCCTAGAGATCTGTAACAAGTAGAAGCAAAGGAAGAGAAAATGGGAAGTTATCTAGGAAAAGGGAAGAATCTGGTCTGAGATATCTCAATAACTAATATAGTAAAACTTAAACAAGGAGAAGATGACCAACCAAAGAAGCTTACCTTTGCACCCCTCACAGGTCAGTGCATTATAATGGTATCCAGATGCTCTGTCTCCACAAACAACACATAATTCATCCCCTTTTATTCTCCCTGTTGATGCACCCATTCGGGCCCTTTTTGTTACAGGAATCTCTGCTACCTCAATCTCTCCCTGGTAGAGGCTCTCAGCTGGCATTCGCCTGAGTTCATATATTCCAGGAGAATACCACTCTTCAGGCTGCTGGGGATATAAACCCAGGTTGGAATAATAGGACGATGAAGAAATCTGTGGTTGAACTTGGGGATAGGGAACATTGTTGTATTGTGAGTATGATTCCACTTCTAGATTCTGTCCCAAAGGACCTGTTCCTTGTTCTGTTAGTACACCTGAACAAAACAAGAGTAACAAAACTGGAATTAATGTCTAAGAAGAGACCAGAATTTAACTATATAAAAATTAACAACTTTTTGACAGCCAAAACATACTGTAAAAAGGATTTAATGACAAATTATAAGCTCAGAAAATTATCTACAACATAACATATAAAAGATTCATATCATTAAGATATAAAGAGCATTTGAAATCAATAAGAAAATTCAACAGGCTCATGGAAAGAAAGGATAGAGGATATGAATGAACAGTTTTTAGAAATACAAAGTGTCTTTATAAGAATACAAAAATGCATTCACCCTTAGCAATAAGTAAATTTAAACTGCAATATAAAATATGACCATGTTCATCCTCAAATGAGTAAAGGTTAAAAATCCTTGACAGAACACACTTTTAGAAAAGCAAACATTCTTGGAGGGTAATTTTTCAATATCTTTAAGTATCTAAAACTCAAATATTCTTTTAATCCAGCAATTAGACTGCAAGAAAATTTTTATTTTATTTTATCATTTCATTACAAGAGACAGCACACAAGTAGGGGACTGGGCCAGAGAATGAGAGGGAATCTTAAGCAGGAGCTTAGGATGTGGTACTTGATCCCATGATGCTGGGATCATGAGGTAAGCTGAAATTAAGAGTCTGAGGCTCAACTGACTGAACCACCCAGGCACCCCAAGGAAATTTATTTTAGAGATAGGTTTGCATCTATGTGAAATCTTTCTGCAAAATATCAACTTGCAGGAACATCTGTAAGAACTATGAATCAAAAACAATTTAAATATCCACCAATTGGAGTCTGGTTAAATGAATTACATGATGTCCATGCACTGAAAAACTATGTAAATATGAAACAATGATTTACATTTATATGTACTGATAAAGAAAGGTTTCTGTGATATGATACTTTTTGAAAAAATTAAGCTACAGAATAATGTATATATTTATGTGAGCACTAAAAAATGTGTGTGGTACATGTGTGTTGTGCAAGACAAATTTCTGTATGATACAAAAAAAGCTGGATGATGTGGACTGGAAATTAGATTGTTGAATTGTTTTCTGGAGTAGGAGGTTTCATGGTCTTTATACCATTTGTAATTTTGCCAAGTATATTTGTATTTTAATCATTATAAAACAAGAAAGAAGCATTTTAAAAAAGGATGCAGTGCCTAGAATTATGAGCATGGTTCAAATCCCAGTCCTGGGGAGGAGCCAAGATGGCAGAGAGGAAGGGAGCTCTGTAAACATCGTCTGCCCCATCTATCGAACTGAGAAGGATATTACTCTCATCTGAAAGAATGGAAGGAGAAAATACAGACTCCAGAGAGAAGACAACCTCAAAGATGCCTGAGTTAGTGAGTGTGAACTGGGGAGATTGGAAAATGGGCCAGCCTGAAAAGGGCAAGGTAGGCGGGAGCCACAGCCCAACACAGGGCAAGCATGTAGAGCCCCTGAGAGACAAAGGGAAGAGAAAGAGAAGCTGAACACGCTCATAGTGCTGTCTCTAGGGAAGAGATAAAGAACGTCTAACCCCACATGGAGAGAAAAACTCTCACTCCACATATAGCTTCTGGGTAGCCCAAATCCCAAACCTTGGTGGCACAATGGAAAAAACAGCCTCCACCCCTGTGCAATCCCGCAGGGAGTGGGCAGCCGCAGGGGCGGTGGCCCCGGAGGTGCACACTTCGGCCTCGGCTGCTGGAGTGGGAGCACACACCTCATTTCCACAGCACATCTCCCTCCAGCTTTGGCCATGCGAATCCCAAATCCTGGGTGCCAACAGGGAAAAAATAGCCCCCACCCCTATGCCATCCCAGCAGGGAGTTGGCGGCGGCAGAGGCGGGGTGTGCACTTCGGCTGCGGGAGTGCACAGTTCATTTCCAGCAGCACCCGGCGTCTCAGGCAGCGGCACCGCAATACCCGGCTGGGCACCAAGAGAAATGGCTCCCTCCCCCTACGCAATCATGATCCTGGCTGGGGCTGGGAGTTGGCGGCAGTGTCTGTGAGGGCGTGCACTTCGCCTCTGGCAGAGGCAGCACAAATCCCTGCCGGCGCCAAGAGAAACTGCTCCCTCCCCCTAGGAGATCCCGGCTAAGAAGCCAGCCACCAAAGCAAGTACATCTCATCTATGGTAGCATAAAAGTGCATAGACTAGGATTTTGAAAGGAAGCAGGCCTGGAAAATACAGCATTGCTCAGCTGCAGCATAAGGAGACTCGACTGATTAGAGTGGCCTGCAGTACTTAGTTACAGCGGAGGGTAGGGTGCCACCAAGCATCCTCCGCACACACCACGGTGGGGCCTCCGAAAGCAGCCCTCGAGAGCAGCCCCCAAGACCTACTACACCAAAACACGCCTATCCGTGAGGGGAGCTGTTGCTTATTTTTGTTTTGTTTGTTTGTTTTTTGTCTTTACGTTTTTTGTTGTTTTCTACTTATTTTTTATTTTAAAATTTTTAAAAAATTTTTACTCCTTATTTTCCTTTTTCCTTTCTCCCTCTTCTTTTCTTCTTTTCTTCCTCTTGCCATCCACATATATTCTCCCGTATCTCATCCTTCTTTCCCCTCAACTGGTTATATACTTTAGATTGTCCATTGTCCTTTGTTGTCTCTGACACCCCCTTTATTCTTTTTTCTTCTCTTTCTTCTCCATTTTCTTTTCTTCCTTTCCCCCTGTTAATTTGCTTGTTTGTTTGATTTGTCTGTGAGTTGGTGTGCTTCTGTTCCCACTGTGTTTGTCTGGTCTGTTTTCTTTCTCAGGGCTACCCCAAGAAACAAGCCAAAGTGCGTATGATGGTGAGTCCCAAATATCGCCGAGTGGGGAAATAAAATAATCAAAGGCACAACAAGAGAAACTGAGAGACACCATTAAAAAAAATATTTCCTGAAACAACAGGCCCTGGACAGTCAATAAGCTTCTATTAACAGAGCAATACTAACAGGTGCACAGTGCACAATGAGCTTTTTAAAATTGACAAGGGACAGAAAACTAGCCAAAATGACAAAACGAAAGAATTCTCCCCTGAAGAATCTCCAGGAAGAAGTCACAGCCACAGAACTGCTTAAAACAGACCTAAACAAAATACCTGAACAAGAATTTAATAAACTTGTCATAAAATTAATCGCTGGGGTTGAAAAAAGCATCAGAGAAGCAACTGAGACAATGACTAGGAACTTTGAAACTATGTGTGATGAGTTTTAAAAGGCTATAAATGAGGTGAATAATAAAATGGAGGCAGCCACCTCAAGGATTGAAGAGGCAGAGAGAAGAATAGGTGAATTAGAAGATATAGTTATACCAAAAGAGGAAGCTGAAAAAAAAGAGAGAAATTGATCCAGGAGCAGGAAAGGAGAATTCGAGACATGAGTGATACAAGCAAACAGAACAACATCCGTATCATAGGAATTCCTGTAAAGGAAGAAAGAGAGAAAGGTCCTGTAGGGATACTAGACCAAATTATAACTGAGAATTTCCTAAATCTGGGGAAAGAAATAGACATTCAAATTCAAGAGGCACAAAGAACCCCCTTAAGACATAATTTGAATCGACCTTCAGAATGACATATCATAGTGAAACTGGCAAAATATAAAGATAAAGTGAAAATTCAGAAAGCAGCTAGGGATAAAGGGGCCCTAACATACTAAGGGAAACCTATCAGAGTGGTTACAGACCTATCTAATGAAACTTGGCAGGCCAGGAAGGAATGGCAGAAAATCTTCATGTGATGAACAGAAAAAACATGCAGCCAAGAATCCTTTATCCAGCAAGCCTATCATTCAGAATAGAAGGGGAGATAAAGGTGTTTCCAAATAAACAAAAAATGAGAGAATTCATGAACACCAAACCAGCCCTACAAGAAATCCTAAGAGGGACACTATGAGGGAAATGTTGCAAAGAATACAAAGTGCCAGAGACACCACTATAAACATGAATTCTAGGGAGAACACAATGACTCTAAAACCACATTTTTCAATAATAACACTGAATGTAAATGGACTGAATGCTCCAACCAAACGACACAGGGTAGCAGAATGGATAAAAAACAAAATACATCTATTTTCTGTCTACAAGAGACTCATTTTCAACCTGAAGATGCCTTCAGGTTGAAAGTAAAGGGATGGAGAAATATCTATTGTGCAACTGGAAACCAAAGAAAGCCGGAGTAGCCATTCTTATATCAGACAAACTGGACTTTAAAGTAAGCGCAGTAACAAGAGATGAAGGACATTATATAATAATTACAGGATCTCTCCATCAGGAAGAACTAACAATTATAAACATCTATGCACCAAATTTGGGAGCATCCAAATACATAAAACAATTAATCACAGACAGAAATAATCTTATTGATAAGAATGTACTAATTGCAGGGGAATTTAATATTCCATGGACAGCAATGCATAGATCAACCAGACAGAAAATCACTAAAAAAAACCAATGGACCTGAACAACACATTGGAACAGATGGAATTGATAGATATATTTAGAACTCTGCGCACTGAAGTAAGGAAATTAGCCTTCTTTTCGAGTGCACATGGCACCTTCTCCAAGATAGATCACATACTGGGGCATAAAGCAGCCCTCCATAAGTATAAATGAATTGAGATCATACCATACACACTTTCAGATCGCAATGCAATGAAACTTGAAATTAACCACAGGAAAAAGTCTGGAAAACCTCCAAAAATGTGGAGGTTAAAAACCACCCTATTAAAGAATGATTGGGCTAATCAGGCAATTAAAGAAGAAATTAAAAAATACATGAAAACAAAAATACAACAATCCAAAATCTCTGGAACACAGCAAAGGCAGTACTAAGAGGAAAGTATATTGCAATTCAGGCCTATTTCAACAAATTAGAAAAAGTGCAAATTCAAAATTTAACAGAGCACCTACTGGAACTACAAGGAAAGCAGCAACAGCACCCAGCAGAAGAAACAAAATAATAAAGATCAGGGCAGAAATAAACAATATAGAATAAAAAAAAAAACAGTTGAGGAGATCAATGAAACCAAGAGTTGGTTCTTTGAAAAAATAAACAAAATTGATAAACCTCTAGCCAGGCTCCTCAGAAAGAAAAGAGAGAGCACCCAGATAGACAAAATAATGAATGAAAAGGATCTATTACAACCAATCCCTTAGAAATACAAGCAATCATCAGAGATTACTATGAAAAATTATATGCCAACAAACTGGACAACACAGAAGAAATGGACAAATTCCTAAATGCACATGCACTACCAAAATTCAAATGAGAAGAGAGAAAGAGCATGAATAGACCGAAAACCAGTGAAGACATCGAATCCATTATCAAAAATCTCCCAACAAATAAGAGCCCAGGGCCAGATGGCTTCCCAGGGGAATTCTACCAGACATTTAAAGCAGAGCTCATACCCATTCTTCTCAAACTATTCCAAAAAATAGGAATAGAAGGAAAACTTCCAAACTCATTCTATGAAGCCAGCATCACCTTAATGCCCAAACCTGACAGAGACCCAGCCAAAAAAGAAAACCACAGACCAATATCCTTAATGAGTACAGATGCAAATATACTCAACAAGATACTGGCAAATTGAATTCAACAGCATATTAAAAAAAAAGTATCCATCATGATCAGGTGGGATTCATTCCTGGGTTACAGGGCTGGTTCAATATTCGCAAATCCATCAATGTGATCCATCACATTAACAAAAGAAAAGATAAAAACCATATGATCCTGTCGATAGGTGCAGAAAAAGCATTTGAAAAAAATACAGCACCCTTTCTTAATAAAAACCCTTGAGAAAGTCAGAATAGAAGGAACTTACCTAAACATTACAAAAGCAGTTTATGAAAAGCCCACAGCTAATATTATCCTCAATGGGGAAAAATCGAGAGCTTTCCTCCTGAGATCAGGAACAAAACAGGGGTGTCCACTCTCACCACTGCTGTTTAACATAGTGCTGGAAGTCCTAGCATCAGCAATCAGACAACAAAAGGAAATAAAAGGTATCAGAATTGGCAAAGAAGAAGTCAAACTTTCACTTTTCGTAGATGACACTATACTCTACATGAAAAACCCAGCAGACTCCACCAAAAGCCTTCTAGAACTGATCAATGAATTCAGTAAAGTTGCAGGTACAAAATCAACGTACAGAAATTGGTTGCATTCCTATACACCAATAATGAAGCAGCAGAAAGAGAAATCAAGAAACTGATCCCATTCACAATTGCAAGAAAAATCATACAATACCTAGGAGTAAAACCTAACCAAGGATGTAAAAGACCTATATGATGAAAATTATAGAAAACTAATGAAAGAGATTAAAGAGGACACCAAGAAATGGAAAAACATTTCATGCTCATGGATCGGAAGAATAAACATTGTGAAAATGTCATTACTACCCAAAGGAATCTACACATTCAATGCAGTCCCCATCAAAATTGCACCAACATTTCTTCTCAAAGCTAGAACAAGCTATTCTCAAAATCGTATGGAACCACAAAAGACCCGAATAACCATGGTAATATTGAAGAAGAAAGCCAAAATGGGAGGCATCACAATCCCAGACTTTAGCCTCTACTACAAAGCTGTCATCATCAAGACAGTATGGTATTGGCACAAAAACAGACACATAGACCAATGGAATAGAATAGAGAACCCAGAACTGGGCCCACAAATGTACGGCCAATTAATTTTTGACAAAGCAGGAAAGAGTATCCAATGGAAAAAAGACTGCCTCTTTAGCAGGTGGTGCTGGGAGAACTGGACAGCAACAGGCAGATGAATGAAATTAGACCACTTTCTAACACCATACACAAAAATAAACTCAAAATGGCTGAAGGACCTAAATGTGAGACAGGAATCCATCAAAACCCTTGAGGAGAAAGTAGGAAACAACCTCCTTGACCTCAACTGCAGCAATTTCCTACTCGACACATCCCCAAAGGCAAGGGAAATGAAAGCAAAAATGAACTATTGATACCTTCTCAAGATAAAAAGCTTCTGCACTGCAAAGGAAACAATCAAGAAAACTAATAGGCAACCAACAGAATGGGAAAAGATAGTTGCAAATGACATATCAGATAAAGGGCTAGTATCCAAAATCTACAAGGAACTCACCAAACTCCACACCTAAAAAACAAATAACCCAGTGAAGAAATGGGCAGAAGACATAAACAGACACTTCTCCAAAGAGGACGTCCAGATGACCTACAGGCACATGAAACGATGCTCAACACCATTCATCATCAGGAAAACACAAATCAAAACCACACTGAGACACCACCTCATGCCAGTCAGAGTGAACAAATCAAGAGACTATAGATGCTGGTGAGGGTGTGGAGAGAGGGGCACCCTCCTACACCGTTGGTAGGAATGTAAACTGGTGCAGCCGCTCTGGAAAACAGTGTGGAGGCTCCTCAAAAAACTATCAATAGAACTCCCCTATGACCCAGCAATACCACTGCTAGGGATTTACCCAAGGGACACAGAAATGCTGATGCATAGGGGCGCATGTACCCCAATGTGCATAGCAGCACTGTCAACAATAGCCAAATCATGGAAAGAGTCTAAATGTCCATCACCTGATAAATGGATCAAAAGATGTGGTATATATACACAATGGAGTATTACATGGCAATGAGAAAGAATGAAATCTGGCCATTTGTAGCAAAGTGGATGGACCTTGAGGGTGTCATACTGAGCGAAATAAGTCAGGCAGAGAAGGACAGATACCATATGTTTGCACTCATAGGTCTAACAGGAGAACAGAAGAAACCTAAAGGAAGATCAGGAGGAGGGGAACAGGGCACAAAGAAGTTAGGCAACTTTACTCCTACCTACCAAAATAGCTGAGATTTGAACTTGGATAGTCTGACTTCAAAGCATTACTAGTCTCTGGGAAAAGCCATGTGCCGCATCACTCAGATAATTTCAGATGTGTGATGCTTTAAAGCATGATAATAAACGGTTTTTTCTTCCTTCCTTTGGACCTCACTTCGTTAGTCCCTTCAATGCCTCTGCTTGCAAGTAAGCTGCAACCAGGCTTGCAAGCCTCTGCATGATCCTACTTTTTATTTTCCAGCCATTTCTCATGTTTTGACTTCTCTATTCCTTGAATGTGCACTGCTGGCTCCAGAGTCAGGGCCTCCCTTCTCCTCACCCATACCCTCTCCTCCCCACCCTGAATCCTTCCTGAGCCTGGAAACTTCTGCAACACAGCCATCTGCTCATAGAGCTTCATCTCTAAATTTTTCTGTCTCTAACTATTTTCCACTTATCTCTAAATTTCTTTTTTAAATATAAGCTTCTCTTGGGAAGTCTTCCCTGAATATATTCCTGGGCATCTTGAATCTAGTTACATGCTACTTACCTATCCTCTCTGGGCTGCCCTCTGCTCATCTATAAAGAAAAGATTTCATGTTGGATGACCTTATACTTCTTTTTATATCTAAAATCTCCAAAGTATATGACTAATAGCCTATAGGCATGAGAATTCTGGGATCGTCTACAATGGCAATGGGGAAGATAAGCATATCAAAAGTTTGTTGAAAAGAATGCTTTCTGCATTGACCCAGAAAAAGATGGCTGAAGCACAAAGTATACACTATCTGCGCAAAAATTAACTTCCTGTCTTTTATGCCTGACTTCTGCATATAAAACCAGCATTGAATCAGTATATCTGACAGACAAAAAGTTTCGGCAGTAGTGCTTTGTCTTATTACACAAAATGGAAGAATATGAAAATATGATATTATCATAGCAAAAAGAAAAGATAAAACATAAACAAAATCCTGATCTATTTCATAACCAAAAATGACTAAAATTTGTAGAATGAATGGCTTTGAAAAGAACAGAGAAGTATTAAAAGCATTAGTTTCACTTACACTTATTCCTAGATTTTATCCTCCAACTGATCTTACCCCAAGTCACTTACCCGTCCCCAGCCCCAGCCCCAGTTTCTCTCTGTCTGTAGGTCCAGCAAGGTTGAGCAATTTGTGTGAGGTCAAACAACCAACTAATGATAGAATCTGGATTTTACAAAATCCAAGGAAATGTGTTTTTTTTCCTTCCTGCGTGACAATTCCAAGATCTCTGAGCATTGTTGCAATAAAACTAATATTCTTGTAATCAATAGACACAATGTACTCCCAAGTAAAGTCAGATCATGGAATCAGTATCAAATTAGTCTTTGGAATCATTTCAAGTAAAATGGAAAGCTTTCACAAAGACATCAATAATCTTATAAGAAAACAATAAAACATGGTAAGAATATGAGAACAGCACATATTATTAAATAACGTTTCTATTCCCAAAGCACATCCATGTCTAGTATTTTAGTGTCCCCAGCAAATCTCCACAGAGTAGAGACAATCAGCCATACAGGCAACTTAAAATAAAAAAACCCAGTGTGGTCAACATAACCCAAAATGGTGGGATTAGAACAGCTTCCAGTGTGAACTCACTGAGAGGCTTTAAAGCTGTCTAACATTTTTCTTCTTCATTTTTTCTGAGACTATTAACATCCCGCCTTGCTATCTCATTTATCTGAATATAAAATAAAGTACTTGGGAAGATGTTTTGATATGTTGAATGCCATAAAAAGACATGTTTGCTTCCAAAGAACCTAGCAAAATTCCGACAGTTGACTGAAAGTTAATTAGTAATTATTAACACTTAGTCTATTTTGATAACATAAGTTATAGGATACTTTTTTCATTTGTAAATATATACTGAGCACTTTCAATTTGCCAGGTACTGTACTAGGCTCTGAAAATATAACAGTGAACCATACAGATAGGATACAGACATGAAAGGCCCCATCCATTCTCTGTGTGCATGCGCGTGTGTGTGTGTGTCTAGAGATGTCAAGTGACAAAAACAGGTAAAAGAATACCAGAACTTTCTGATAGAAATTTCCATATTAGATGTGGAAGGGGCAGAAAGGTAAATCAACTTTAAAATATGCTTTCTAAAAAGGTACTTTTATTTCTACTTTACAACAATTTAAAGGGAATATATATTTTTATTTATATATATATACACATACATATATATAATGTATATTTGGATTTATCAGTGCTTTTCTAGAATCAGTCTATCAAGAATCAATTTGGAATAAATTTGGATTCATTTAGGACAGGAATATTCTTTAGAGTTTAGGAAGAGTTTTGAAATGGGAACATATGAACAGACATTGGGGGAGTCTGAGATCCTCTGCAAAAGGAAAGCAAAACTCTCTTGGGTAGAGAGTCTCTAGCATTTAGTAGTTTCTCTAAAGGAGTACCATCTAACGGAATTTTCTGAGATGATGAAAATATTCTAAACCTACTGATATTGTACCACTAAACATATGAGAACGTGGCCAGTGATATTGAAAAACTGAGTTTTAAGTTGTACTTAATTTTAAATAATTGAAATTTTAAAGTTCATGGCCACATGTGGCTAGTGACCATATTAGACATTACAGCTCCAAGGAGTGTGTGATTGAATCCCTGCATACCCAAATGGGAGAATCGGGTTCATGCAATAATGATGGCACTTTTCCACGATCTCAGTTTGTTTCTGATGAACCTGGCAAGAGTTCACATTATATCCATTATTTTACTCCTGGCACAATGCTGACCATATTAAGCATTTCAAGACTGCTTGTTAAAGTGTTTCATGCATGAAAAAATTGCCTTTAATGCCTTCCTTTATTTCCTAATCCATGGTTTCTTAACTAAGATGATATGGCTTCATTTATAAGCTGCTTGCCATTCCTGGCCTTTGTGATGTTGGTGCCTTTTCCTGGTTTATCAGCTGATCACGTCCTCTGTGAAGCCTGCCGTAGCTCCCCTCTGTTCATTTCCCCTAGAATTAATCTTGCTTACTCTCTGTGCACACTACTATTGCAGTACTTAGAACCATAAACATCGTTTGGCTTGTTTACAGGCTTATCTTCCATGCTAAACTTGAAGTTTAGTGATATACTGCTTTACAAGGGCCCCACAGCATACACAAATCTTGATTCGATTCACCCGCAATTTGCTAGATGTATGAACTTGGGAAAGACACTGAACTTGTTTAAGCTTCTCTTCCTTCCTCTATAATGTGGAATAAACAACCTGGGTGAGAGGTTGTAGTACAGATAAGCTAAGGCAAAGAATCTAAACTGCACAGTGCTGGATATAGCATAAACATTCAATACATTTTTCATTGTTGTGGTAAGCCTGTGAACTCTTTGGAAACTATATTAGATTATATTCCTGTCCTCTCTCTCTCTCTCTCTCTCTTTCTCTCTCTTTTTTATTCCTGGCACCTTACACAAAGCCTGACACTGCACGCTTAATAAATATCTGTTAAATGGAAATAGTGGAAAATTTGCTTCTCCTGCCTTCCAACTAATTTCCTAAGTAAAGGGTCAGTCACTTTTGAACATCATATTTCATTAAATAGTATGCTGCCATGTCTACAATCAAAAATAGGCTCAAAATTATAATTATTGTAAAAATGATTAGAGTTTCTCTTTTAACTAAAAATTTAAAAGGTAAGATTCTGTTTTAAGAAAAATATTAAAATAGACAATATTATGTCATACAGTCTATGTTTTAATTATAATCTATGATTTGCTTTAGAGAAAACAAAGAGTCTAGGCCTAAAGCTAAACTCTTTACTCATTGATTTCCCATAGACTTGGGAAACTAGTTCAGTACATCAGTGCTTCTCAATCTCTTTTAATTTTTCTTATTACAATCATAGTTTGAAATACATCATATATAATGACCATTGTACATACATAAACATATGTAGAACTAATTGAAACAAAATATCCGTGAAATAACACTTATCCTTACTTCTTGAAGTGCACTATTCACATTTCTTTCTACTCTACTCCTATTCTATTCTATTCTTTTCTATTCTATTCTATTCTATTCTATTCTATTCTAGTTTTTAATACTGGTTATAAGCCCCAAATAGACTTCATTGCCCACTGGGGTTTAAGACATGCCATTTTAAAAACACTGCATTAAGTAATGCACTTCAAAATGTTTTTTTCAAGTGTCTACAGGTATTATTGCTAGAATTGCCTAGTGTTTAACCTGGAAAAATGTTGTTAATTTTACATAACATTTGATGACGAAGTTTAGGGAAAACATACTTAGATTTTATCTTAATGAAGTATTCACCTGCCTCGAATCCTACAAAAACCACCCTGCCCCAACTTCTCTCCCCAATTTTCTAACTGACTGAGACGTCTTTGACAAAGATCTGTTGATAAAATACCAAACAAAAGCCCCACATTTGCAGAGTCCAGTTGCAGAAACTTGACCAAGAGCCATTATGAACAGTCTTACCTTTATCAGGCTTCAAGCTCATCATTTCCATGACAAATCCTGATGATGTGTGGCTATGGCGAGGTCTATTTTGAATTGGATTTTCTAACCCCTGAAACTGCATTACCATTCTTAGCTTATTCACAGCGACTGAAAATGAGACCAGGTAAGGAGTGACAGAGGCCAGAGGTTGTATGGTTTACTGATTAACTTCATTACAGAGCAGAATATTTGTAAATGTTTATGAGAAAAGTCCTCAATGCCAAGTTGCCTAGTAAACTGGAAGACAGTCTCTTAGCTTAACATTTTTGGGAAATATCTTCCAGTTTCAGAACTTAATATCTAGAATAGATTTCTGGTCAGTGGCCTTAAAAGTGAATTTGGTATCAATTGCTCTGCTCTAGGTCTTGACATTTGCTCCTATAAAAAGGCTACAGAATAATTCAATTTTGTAATGTCAGGAAGTATTAAAGTATAATGCTTAACAGTATAAGGCCATTGATCTGGATTTATATCCAGTGTTATTGGTGAAATTGTGTCCCCCCCCCCAAAGTGGTATGTTGAAGTCCTAACCTCATCATGTGACATTATTTTAAAAGAGAGTTTTTATATAGATAATCAAGTTAAAATGAGATCATGAGGGTCTCCTTATATAAATGGTAAATTTAGACACAGAGACAGACAGACAGAGAAGACAATATGAAGAGACATAGGGATCTACAAGCCAAGGAGAGAGACCAGGAACACACCCTTCCCACACAGCCTCTAGAAGGAATCAACCCTGCCAACACCTTGATTTTGAACTTTTAACCTCAAGAATAGTGAGACAATCCATTTCTATCTGGGACTTCATTACAGTATATTTAGCAAACTAATACATCCAGACTCCCTTGGTACTACTAGCTCTGTGGACCATGGACAAATTCTTGAACCGTCTTCCTCCTCTGTTTCCTCATCTGTAAAGTGGGATTTATAACCATACAATCTCATAGAGTTATTATGAGGGTTAAAGAAGATAATATTGATGAAATGCTTAGCACAGTGGGTGGATACCCACCATCATTACATTGATGTTATGATTATTCATCTTTGGACTCAGGTTGTGGGGTGGCTTGCTTACTGGGTAGAAACAATTTCTGCAGCACTACCTGTGTATGTCAAGCTTGGGACTGTCTGTTATTTTTTGGAAGAGAGGGCCCTAGAATAGGAATTAGTAGGCCTAGGGTTAAGCTCACACTTAATGCAACCAGACACCCTGTATAACCTTAGGCCAGTCCCTCAGCTTCTCTGGGCCTCATTTGTCTACATCAACAGATGGTAAAACATAGATAATAATTCCTGCCCTACTTCCCTCATAGACTTGTTGTGAAGATAAAAACACAATAAATATGAAAGCTGTTTCAAAGGCAAAAGTGATCTGTATAAATGCAATCATCATTGCCAAGAAATTTCTACAGCCTTCACACATTTACAAAGTGGTCCCACATGCATTACCTCATTTGATCCTACTTGCATCCTCTGAGGAAGATATTATTTCTGACTCCCACTATCTTGTACACTATTTTACAAGCTCTACAAAACAGTGACATTGAGTGATTTATCTAGAGTCATGCAGTTAGTGAGGGATGAAGTTAGGACTTTACCCCAGGTCTTCTGACTCAAAACCCCATGGTTGAAAAACTAAGGCACACTTGGCCTAATTGCCAAGAAAGGGGAAAGAGTGATGGCCCATGGGTACGTTTCAGTTTGGATTGCCAAATCAAGGCTTACCATTTGCAAAGCTATTCTCAATCCTCAGTCTACTTCTGACTTCTTTCTCCCTCCTCTCCTCACAACCCCAGAGCTATACTTGCCTTGCGAGGATCTTGGATGGAAGAGCTACCCAAAGGATTTAACCAGGACAAATTATCTCTGAATTTTTTATTTTAAGAATTATCTACTAACTTTTTAACTAGTCAAGCAAATGTTCAGAAACTTCTATACTAACAAGAAAATGAGTAGGACAATTTAGCCGATCTGGGAAACAGTTGTTACTGAGTGACATTCACACAGGATATTCTCATAAGACTGGTTGGATCTCTTTGCTTCTTTCTCAGTGATGACCAACTGCCTCATGTTATTTTTTTTCTAAAAATACATCTTCTAGCTGCCGTTCTGTGCACTGAAATACTAGCCACTAGCCATATATGGATATTTAAATTAAAATTAATTAAATTAAATTAGAATCAATTCCTCAGTTACGCCAGTCTTATTTTAAATGTTAAGATGTGGATAGTGGCAACTGCATTGAACATAGAGCTAGAACATTTCATCATCACAGAGAGTTCTATTGGTCCTGTTGCATAAGGTATTTGGGGGCAATGTGAATGATATGTCATTCCAGTAAGTGGGAGCATCAGCTACGAAGCCTTGAAAAAAAAGCAGTTCCAGGTTTTTTGAGAACTATCCTTTAGCAGAGACTTGGCCAACAGACTCTGAGTGATATAATCTCATTGGATAGACTTTCTATACTGAGAAGGTGAACATGAATGTTCTCTTAGCCTGGGTCCTTAACCATACAATTCTAATTCCGTGCCTTGATTATATTTTGGTTGCCATTTACTACCAGTGGAACTTTAAGCAGATTATTGGACTTTTTTAAATCTCCATTTTCTCACCAGTAAAAGAGGAATAGTAATAGTATGTACCTCATAGGAGTGTTGTAAGAATTAATATTAATGGCAGATAGCTATAGAGTACTTGTGATATGCCAGGCGTTCTTCTGAGAACTTTATTAAATAAAGCAGGTCACTTGCATAAAGTTAAGGAATTTGCCTAAGACCACATACCAGTAAATGACAGAGATGGACTTGAATGCAGGAAGCTTGCTAACAGATATAGAATAAGGATGATATCTGACATATAGAAAGCACTCAAGAAATAGTAGCTGTTGCCAATATCACAATTCTTTTTGTCCCTGTAAGTATATAAATTTGCAAGCTGATTTTATATTCAGCCTTTCTCAGCTTGGTTATTCTGAGCACCCTTGAGATTTGTTTCTTAGCCTGCAAGGTTGAGAGCGAGGCCCTGGATGGCAGTGGAGTCATTTACCAGCTAGCCAATTGTTTATAATTCTTCATCTCACTGCATGCCTTTTCCAAAGGCCTATCAGAAGAAGCACTAATCTATTTTGTAATAAGGAAAGTCTCTGTCAATATTTCTTTACCATCCTCCATTTCTTAACACCACCAACAAGCGTTTCCAGATCTGAGATTCCTGGGAGAGCAAAAACCAAAGCCATAGTGAATTAATAAAAACTTAGATATTGCATAAGTCTGTAGAAAAGATGCAGGAAAGAAGCAGTAGTAACACAATATTTACATTATACTAAAACAAAGCTCCCGTTTTATCTGAGCCAATGGTATCTTTTCATCTTCTAGAAACTTTCAGCTTCAATTTACTCATCAAATCAGCACTATATTCACTTGAGTTAAACTCAGTGAGATTTAAAAAAAATACCTGAAGTCAAATGTCAGGAATATTCCACAAAACTTTATCTTAAGACCTTTAATTGTATTTTAAGACATCTGACTGACTCTGGAACATTTAAAATGTTCTTTTAATTTAAGCAAAAGACATTAGCAAGAATAAGATTCTAAAATGAATATCTTCTAATAAAAATAAAACTACCCAGGGGTGCCTGGGTGGCTCAGTTGGTTAAGCATCTAACTTTGGCTCAGGTCATGAATTCATAGTTCGTGGGTTCAAGCCCCACGTTGAGCTCTGTGCTGACAGTTCAGAGCCGGGAGCCTGCTTCAGAGTCAGTGTCTCCCTCTCTCTGTGTATCTCCCCTGCTCATGCTCTCTCTCTCTCTTTCTCTCAAAAAGAAACAATCATTAATTTTTTTTAATTTTTTAGTGATTTATTTTGATTTTTTTGTGAGAGAGAGAGACAGTGTGAGCAGGGGAGGGTCAGAGAAAGAGGGAGACACAGAATCTGAAGACAGGCCCTAGGCTCTGAGTGTCAACACAGAGCCCAGTGCAGGGCCTGAACCCATGAACTGCAAGATCATGATCTGAGCTGAAGTCACACGCCCAACTGACTGAGCCACCCAGGCACCCCTAAAAAATTTTTTTAATAAAAATAAAACTACTCAGATAAAATAGGCATAAACAACTGAGGGAAGCACAAAGTAATGAAAAATAGGTAAAGGAAAGGGATTATGTGGGATAGGTCTCCTGCCACTTGCTGGGCCTCATTCAAAATGGGGCTTTGGAAAGACTATTAGACACAATAATAAAAATTGATATAAAAACACAGATTTCAGAGCTATTGTTAGCAATGCCATAATACCAAGATGAGATAGAACATGTGTTTACTTTTTTAGGGCACCCAGAAATTTATTTCCATACTGTTGAACTTTGTTGGCTCCTTGAAGATTCTTTGCATTCAACAATGTTAAGATAAGTAACACTTCCTTCCCTTAATGAGTAGGGTGGTGTTTATCATTTCAACAATTTAAATAGCAACAACTACCTTGAAAACTCTGGATTAATTATGTTGTGTGATGCCTTCAGGTTTACAAAACACTTTTCAACACAGCAATTGAATTCTTCAAAGAAGTCATAATGTAATATTATTATCCCCATTTACAAGGGAGAAAACTAAACCTCAGAGTGTCCCAATTACCTCTAAGACTTTATTTCTTTCCATTGCTTATTTCCACTCACAATCAGTGAACTTTTCCCAATATCACTGAGCCAAAAGAACCAGAACTCACTGCACTCTCTGAGAACATTAGGTATTGGAGCATAAGACAGTACCTTCTTTTGCTTATGCAGCCCTATTTTTAGAATGCTTTTTTTATTCATCTGAAATTTTGTGATTTTTTGAGTTCTTAAGACACAGTTTTCTAAAAGAATATGTAAGTTTTATTTAACATACCTATTCACCATGTCAAACTGTGGGAAGCTGTGGACTTTGTCATTATTACCTTTTATTGTACACTAATTGCATAAAGACCCTGCCTTCTTCATTCATCAGAGAAGCCTTTCTCAATCCGCTAAATTAATCTTTGACCAAGTTTCCTGGTTTGCAGGATATCCCAAAGGAAAGGAGACATTTCTTTTGGGTCACCATGTCCTTCCATTCCGAGCTATATGTGGATTGAGTTACCAATGAGCTAGATTCCCATCTAGATTTGTCAGGGATGTGTGGTAGCTGAACAAATTAAAGGACCTCAGAAAGTGATTCCAGTCTCATCTCTACAATTCCATTCTGTCCAAGTTTCTGTCTAAGCTTCTTTCCTTCTTTACTGTAAGGACCAGCTTAAGAAAACAGAATCTATAGAGTAAATCTGTACCATCTCCCCCTCCAAATCTTAGCCTTCCTTTGAATGTTTAAATTTATGGGGGGGGGAATCACATTAATACTGTGTGACAGACCCCTCTGGTGGCAGTATCACATCCTGAAGCCCACCCCTCATTTTACTGTAGCCACAGCAAGTGTTCACACGCAAGCTCAAACTCACCTTGTACTTTGTCATTTCAAGAGCATGCTGCATATCATTTTGCTTTCTGCTCAGAACTTCTCCAACATCATAGGAGTGAGACCACTTGGCCTGACTCCACTGGGATTAGTAAAGGCACAACCCAGAAGTGCCAGGGAGATCATGACCCCAGGGGTGACCTTGTTAGTAATTGCCCCAGTCCCTGGTCCCTCAGAGGGCAAGTCTCTGTGCTACTCCAGGGGAATCCCATTCCCCTTGTCCATAACAGTGACCCTCTTAACTCATCTTATGTTAGTTTTCTTTTGTCCCTCTCTCACGACTCCAGTCTTTCATTTCTGCACCCCAGGATCACCTCTCACGTAAACTGCCTGTGTACAAACCCTTGCTTTGGGCCCCTCTCTTCAGGGAAACCATTTATACATGAGGAGATGCTTCCCCTTCACCTCACACAAAGCCTTCAGAGAGTGAGGGGTCCAGAGCCATCTCTGGAAGAAGCTGAAAGTTCTCACTCCAGAGGTGTCGCCAGTGTCCATTAGTGAGTACTCTTCAGTCTTTGCCAAATAATCTTACCAGTGCCTCCCCACTATCTTCAGGTTGGGACTTCATTATGGCCTTTATAGTAACCTGCAGGGCGGGGGACCATACCCAAGGCCACCTTAAAAGTCATGTCATATGCCAGATAAGTACCACTGAGTCCAGGTCACCACTTCTTGCATAGCTGAAGCAATTTGTGGATTTAGATGTTAAAACTAGACAGTGGTTTTAGAATTCTCATGCTGTTTAATGGGAATGCAGGCTCCAAAACCAGTTCTCTAAACTCTTTCAACTGCCCTAAATAAAAATAAATATACAAGGCTCTTAAAGTCCATCCCAGACTCTGGGCTTTTGCATTTACTATTTCCTTTACCTAGAACGTTCTCCTTGGCTTCTTGTATTTCAGCCTCAGCTGAATTGTCAACTCCTCAGAGGCTTTCCCTGGCCACACCAGTTAGAGCAGTCCCATCCTTCCAGTTACTATGATATTACCCTGTTTTGTTGTTTTCATAGCACTTATTTTGTTTATTTATTTATTTGCATGTTTATTGTGAATCTACCCTCCAGTAGGATCTTGCCTGTCTTTTTCTCTGCTTTATTCCAATGCCTGGTATATAGGTGGTACTCAATATTTGGGTGGAAGAAATGATAGCTATCCATATGCTATACCATTAACCTCACCTTCCTTTGTTGTAACAACATGACCATTGGAAGACAGTTTCACTCTCCAGCTAGTTGAGCCCATTGGTTAATGTTTCTGAGTCTCTAGCATATCTCAAGATCCAGGAGTAGTGAGTTAGGCACTGTGGGTTACTCATCCATGGGCCACAGCCCTTTCCCTGGTGCTCTGCATCCTAAGCTCAGGGCAAGAAGGCCAAAGAATCCATCAGTGTCATCAGGAGACAAAAGAAGATGAAAGGGGGAATAAGGAAATTAAAATGAAAGTCTCCATCCACCACTTTGCTGTATCTTTAGCTCAGGTATGTTGTGTGGAGAGAGACTGAGCCCCCTTGAGGGAAGGGATGTGATAAAAATGCTTAGAGTTGGTTCTAGAACTTAGTGGAGAAAAGGAAAGCATGCCCCATGGCCACACTGGATATTTGTTTATCAGAAGAGAAGACCAGATGAAGATTTGAGGAAACTGCTCCAGCCAGGAATAACAGCTGTGCTGGTGGCTCATGCATCCTGTACTACATATTCTCAGAAATCTTAGATGACTGTGTTAGGAAACAAGATAAGAATGTGGTCTAGCAAAGGAGAGCTAAAGGGAAGCAACACTGAAAGCATGCTTCCTCAAGCAATCATTTCCAGATGCTTCTAACTTGACAGCACCTTTACAAATTTTTCTCTATTTGCTCACATCTTTTTCACCTCATGGCTGATGAGGTCAGCCTTTAACCTAATCTGCTTTCTGGGAGATTACCATGCAATCAGAAAATTTCAGTGAAGTGAAAATTTCAGTGAAAAAATAATCTTTTTTATTTTTAAAATGTTTTAATAATAGCTTATTGTCAAATTGGTTTCCATATAACACCCAGTGCTTCTCCCCACAAATGCCCCCCCTCCATGACCATTACCTCTTTCCCCCCTTCCCCCTCCCCTTTCAGCCCTCGGTTCATTTTCAGTGTTCAATAGTCTCTCATGGTTTGTGTCCCCCTCTCTCCCCAACTCTCTTTCCCCCTTCTGCTCCCTATGGCCCTCTGTTAGGTTTCTCCTGTTAGACCTATGAATGCAAACATATGGTATCTGTCCTTCTCTGCCTGACTTGCTGACCCTCAGCATGACACCCTCGAGGTCCATCCACTTTGCTACAAATGGCCAGATTTCGTTCTTTCTCATTGCCATGTAGTACTCCATTGTGTATATATACCATATCTTCTTTTTTTTATTTTATTATTTTATTTTATTTTTTAAATAGTTTATTGTCAAATTGGTTTCCATATAACACCCAGTGCTTCTCCCCACATCTTTATCCACTCATCAGGTGATGGACATTTAGGCTCTTTCCATGATTTGGCTATTGTTGACATTGCTGCTATGAACATTGGGGTGCATGTGTTCCTATGCATCAGCATTTCTGTATCCTTTGGGTAAATCCCCAGCAGTGCTATTGCTGGGTCATAGGGGAGTTCTACTGATAGATTTTTGAGGAACCTCCACACTGTTTTCCAGAGCGGCTGCACCAGTTTACATTCCTACCAACAGTGTAGGAGGGTGCCCATCTCTCCACATCCTTGCCAGCATCTATAGTCTCTTCTTGATTTGTTCATTTTAGCCACTCTGACCAGTGTGAGGTGGTATCTCAGTGTGGTTTTGAAGTGGATTTTTCCTTAGCCTATGATATGCACATATAGTTTTAACTATACTGTGAGTTTTGCTGAGTAGGACAAAAATTATAAAGATGTCTATGCAGGTTGTTTTTTGGACTCATAAAAGGGTAGACCAGAAGCAAATGGTCAAGTAGCTGGACATGGAAGTAGGGCCTGTTGGCTTTGAATGCATCCACAGGATGAAGAAAAGCCAAATGGAAGAAATAAGATGCAGCAAGTATGTCCCAGAACTGGCATTTCATAAATGATTGCTGCTGTCTTTGGTCTCTCTGAGAGTTACTGATAAATATCTCTTTTTTTCTCTAAACCTCTTTTTTCCTTCCCTTTTATTATTTATTACTTGATTCTTATTTATCAAGTGCATACTAGAGTTAATAAAATATGGTCACTGCCCTTAAATGCTCTTATACTGTATGGAGCAGGTAGATATGTAAATAGGTAATACAAATAATGACATCTCCTTGGAAATGAACTGCTAAACCATTACACTTTAAGATGCTGATGTACTAGGTAAATAGCATAAGCTATTAATTAATATCTTTCAAGGATGTCTGCAACCAAACAGGCAAGGATATCATGTCTTCAATATTGAATTTTATGAAATTACAAATGTTTGCATTTTCCCTATCAGAGTCCCTGGTCCATACATTACTGTAGACTAAAAACTGGGAGCATCCAAGCCTCCCAACAGGGCTATTATACAGAAGAAATTATTTTAAGAATGGCAGAAAGCTTCCTGGCCCCATCCAAAACATTGCTGCTGTTGAGCCTTTGCTGATATACTCAACTTGAAACTATATGAGAAGTTTTTTCATAAATGCATAAAGTGAAGCAATATATCATTTTATGGTATCATCTAGTTACAGATCTACTGAAAACACCTTGGTACAGTTTGTCCTCAATCCAATTTAAATGACTAATCATGACATTGTACCATATATCCCCCAGCATGGGAAGAAGAGTAGAAAGGAAACTTATTGTAGAACTATAACCTAAGCAACCTCAGCCTTTTAGAGGTGTAATATTAAACCATAAGAAGCATAACTTTATACTCTAGTACATGCTATAATAATATCAGAATTAGCCTGGAATAGGAATCTGTTTCTACTCCCAGCTGTGTTAATTATCTAGCCTCATGACCTTGAACGAGTCAGAAAGCTGTCTTGCAGCCCTCAACAATAAAAAAAAGAAGACCATCAGGGTCAATAAATCCAAGGTCTGATCTACCTCTAACTTTGCATAGTATCTACTGTTTACCGAGTACTTAGATAGAACAAAAACGTGTCTTGGTTCTATTGGATTCACAATCTAGGTTTTTTTCTCATGTATTTTCAAGTTGCACTTTATTTTCATTTATATTCAAATGAACTTGACAACTTACCAAATAAATTGTCAGAAAGAGAAAATTCATCCGTGACAGGTAAGTGGGAGTGTTCGATGAGATTCATTTTTTATCCCATCCAAATGTTCTTTTTAAAATGCCCCTTTGTTATGGTAGTCTTTAAAAGAAAACTCTGAAAGACAAATAAATAGTAGAGAGTATGAGGAAGGGCTGGGGGCATAGACATTTAGTTAAGAGAGAGAGAGAGAGAGAGAGGAAGCAAGCTTATACACAAAATAGTAAATGGATCTGTTTGTAGATATTTTACCAGAGCCTTTCTGTACATATCTTTTTTCAGTATTTATCATTTTTATACCTCATTTGAACTTACAAATGCCAAGGATACGTGCTTTCAAAAGAGACACTCTGTAATGGATCTGGGAAAACATTATATGTTTTCATTTAAATTTCAGCACTTGAGAAATTTGGGCGAGATTTGATGACACTTTGGTTATGTCTTTATTTCTTTTACACGTAGAAAAAAGCAGAAACAAATAGAAAGTCTCTGATTAAAATGGGATAAATCAATGACTTAATATCTCAAACCTTATTCCTAAATTGAACAGGTATTTCCAAAGACACAAAACGATTTAAGACCACTTCCTTCTGAAATTTTCTTGAATAGGCACTATGTCAGCAAATCAAAAATTCACAAAATATACTCATAGGATCTTAATTTTTGCTTTTTAGAGAAAATTTCATGGGCTTGCATTTTCACTCTCAGGGTCGACCATGGTCTTATATTTACATGGGATTTTAAAAAAGGAAAAATAATGGTAAATCTCACCAAAGTGTCTGAAGTTTCATTCTGGGTAAATGGTCTGAATGAATCCAAGAACCCAAGAGAAGCAATGTCCACTTTTAGTTATATCTTCAGGTCTTCCTTTCTTCTTTCCTTCCAATATGTCTCCTACTTTCCTGAAGAGGTAATTTGAAAGGTCAAGTAATGAAGTTATGCAATCAGAATCTCTTTTCTAAAGCTGTTTTCTAAGGATGATTTTTAGACCTTTTTATCCAGTCTCTACTAAGAAATCATTTTGTTTACAAATAAATAACTATATTTGTTATTGAGGAAAAGAATATAGGGTTTCTGTTGGACAAATATTTATTTCATTAGAATGTCCCTACTATTTATGTTTCTATTTCTCTCTCTTTCACTTAGCAGAATGTTCCAGTTCAAGTAGAAGTGAGTTTCAGATACACTAAGCTGCTGGTTAAAGTAACCTACCAGACTATGCTGATCCATTCATTCATTTACTCATGCTTGCAAAAAGCTTTTATTGAGAACTTATTCTACATTAAGCTCTGGGATGGATCTTTGGAGATAAAATGGTAAAAGGAAAAAAAAGTGTCCATGATCTACATCAAGCTTAATAGAGAACAGAGATATGAAAAATAACCACACATTGGGGCACCTAGGTGGCTCAGTTGGTTAGGTATCTAACTTTGGCTCAGGTCATGATCTCACAGTTAGTGAGTTAGGGCCCCACATCTGGCTCTGCACTGACAGTACGAATCCTGCTTGGGATTTTTTCTCTCTCTCTGTTTCTCCTCCACTCTCTCATACATGCTTGTTCTCTCTCAAAATAGATAAACAAACTTAAAAAAAATTATACAAATGAGTACAGATTGTCATGAAAGCTGGTGATGAAGTTCAAGATCAGTATGCTCTAATAAAGAGGTTTGGATGTGAAAAGATGTCAAGATAGGGAAGTAGCAGATTAAGGATGTGGTTTCAATGGCAATTTTTAGAGATGGTCAAGACAAGAGCACATCTGAATTGATGAGAAGACACTAGAGATGGGGTGGCTGTAGAGGCAAGTAAGAGAGAGAACCTCCTGCTACAGGACACAAACCGTGCCCACTGTGAGAATGCAGACAAATCTGTGTCCATCTGGTGAACGAATGGCATGGCCCTACCAGAATCTACTCCCCAGGAAACCAAGGGGTCTGTTGGGAGAAAACCATTCTAAGGTTGGAGGGAACCAGGAAACTTCACCTTAAAGCAAATCTTAGTCATGTAATTCTCAGCATAGTACAGTTTGGCCAAATGATACTGGATTCAAAAGGCCTTCCTGCCACCCAAAGGTGAGAGGGAAGGCTATAAATAAAAATGAAATCTAGAAGCATTGAGGTGTAAAGTAGAGGTGGATCCTTCCAACAGAATGCAACAAGTAGGAGAGACAATTCATTTCAAGTCCACTCTCACCCTCACGCAACTCCGCCACATATCACAATGGAACTTTGACCCCAAGAGGACTAGGGCCTTTCTGGGGCAATTGTGCAATAGCAGCAGTGCCCTAGGTATCACCATAACCCATGGAGAAGGAGAGGAACTGTGACTGCTGGTTGGGCAATACTCTTACTCATGGACACAAAAAGTAATAGAAGAAATAGTCAACCAAAACAAATCTGATCATGAACAAACATGAGGAGACCCTAAGGCACTTCTGAAATACTTGGACTCTGATAAAAGCTGAAGATCCTAAGTAATAAACCAGTACAAGTTGAGCTGTCACTATTAATAAGACCTTATTCATACTAACAAGCTAGTTGCAGACTGGGAAAATTCAACTTTTAATATGTGTGTATGAATTGTTTATGTATATATTCACTGTGTATATATCAATATATAAATTAATTATGTATAATCATTGTGTATATGTGTCTGCATATTGTATAATAAATGGATTGAAAAGCCCCCCCAAAATTCAAGCAACTATTGTTTAGATAGAGTTCTTCCTCTGGAACAGGAAGTTCCACACTTTCCCATAATAACAATTTTCAGGAACCCACAATGTAGAGTCAGGAATTTCCTCTAGTATTCAATTTGAATGTATGCTCTGTAATAATGTAAGCCCCTTCTCCTCTGGTCTTTAAAATAAAAAGGAGATTTTAGTTCTTTGACTCTTTCTTTATGTTTCCCTCAGTGCTGTTTTTCTCACATTTGTCATTTTTAGCCTTCAGTCATCAGCTTCCCTCATATCACATGGAAGCTCTGTAATATTTTCCAGGTACACTCATCTTCATTTTGTATTCTTATATTTTCCTCTATATGTTCAGATAAACAACATCTTTAGTTCAAGTGCCTGGCACATAATAGGCACTCAAGAAATGTGGGCTCAATTAAATGATCTGTATTTATTGTTTCTCCCAGTTAGTTCTGCCAAATTCCCTGCCAACTGGCATGCTCTTCCTGGAGAGATGGCACAAGATAAGAATAAGATTCTCCTATTAGCACAAAGGACATAATTTATCAATCTCTCACCCAAAGGAAAGTCCAATTCCCCAAATTCTGTAGCATTTGAGTTTATTATCCCTGGATGAAGGCCCCTGAGTAGCTAAAAAAAGAGCCCTCTAGAATCTGGAAATAGTTGGCAGAGTCTGCTCAAACTAGATTTGTTGGGTTTATAATTCCTGAAGGGACTTAAAGAAAAGGAAATTCCTTAATTTTTGAATTAGTAATGCAAGCACATGGTAAGCAATTCAAACAATACACTGAAAAATAAGTCTTCCTTCTAGCTCTGTCACCCATTTCCATTACCAAAATACAACTACAATGGCCAGTTTCTTGTGTATCCTTCCAATACTACACCCACTCTTAGCATAAAAGTCCCTTAAACACTATGCCTTAAATCAGGGATTGGCAAACTATTGCTTGCAGGCCAAAACTGACCCACAATCTGTTTTTGTACACCCTGAAGCTAACAATGGTATTATACTTTGGGATGGCTGAAAAAATCAAAAGAAGGCTATTTCATAACACATAAAAATTATATGAATCTCAAACATAAATATTCATAAGGTCTAACTGGCACGTAGTCACACCCATTTGTTTATGGAATATCTATGGCTTCTTTTCCCCAACAATGGCAGAGTCGGGTAGTTGCAACACACACCATATGCCCCACAAAGCCAAAAACATTTATTAGCTAGCCCTTTGCAGGAGAAGTTTGTTAAGCCCTGCCTTAAACAAATAATATAAGAGGAAACCTTTTTAATTAAGTAAATATAGGCAAACTATGAATAAATGTAATGATTGCCTTGGGGGTATAAACCCACTTATATACATCTCATAATAGTAGGGTCTTCACCTCTCAGCAGCTCTTTACTGAGATTGACGACTTTACTCTTACTTGGCTTGTCATTTAATGATCATCTGCCATGACCCACACATTTGACAACTGTTTCCATATATATTATTTCTTTAATTAGGGTTACTTCTATGTCCTCTTTTTTCTAATATTTTCTACCCCCTTGTTAGGGGAAGAATTGCAATGGAAAGACTAAGTCCCAGGAGACCCCATACCTTAGCTCTGGAATCTTTTGTTCCCCTCAAATCCTCCCTTCCACCTAAGTAGTCATTTTTGTAGGTTGAGAATAAGCAATGGGTATTCTTTATACTAGTGGCCTCAGAATAGTTTTGTTCATTTATTCCCTACAAAATGATTGAAAAACAATATATTCCATCAACACATTTTTTGGGTTTATATAGAGAGTTTTTCACTTAAAAGTTGCAAAAAAAGTTAACTTCCGACATATTATAAAAATTGACATTTTACGGTTTGTTACATTACTCTCAAACCTATTCAATTATTCTTAAATCTACTCTTTTTTAAAAATTTTTTAGCATTTATTTATTTTTGAGAGACAAAGAGACAGGGCATGAGAGGGTAGGGGCAGAGGGAGAGGGAGCACAGAATCAGAAGCAGGCTCCAGGCTCAGCTGTCAGTACAGAGCCCAAAGTGGGACTCGAACCCACAAACTGTGAGATCATGACCTGAACCAAAGTCGGCCACTCAGCCGACTGAGCCACCCAGGCGCCCCTTATATTCCACTCTTAAATACCTCAGCGACTTAATATCCTCCCTCATCCTTCAAAGAAACACCAAAGAGTATTAATATCTGGAAAAAAAATTTTTTATCATTCCTGATCTTCTGTGAGTTCCCATTTCATTCCAATAGACTGCAGAATCTTACTCTAGTGTAACACATTTTAATGCTGGAGTGTTTATCATTAATCATCATATCATACTTTTCTGTAAAACATGTGCATAAATATGGATTTTAAAAGTCTAGAGAGCTTAAGATTTTTAATGTTTAAATAATAAATATCCTGGATTTTTATTATTAATTATTATCAATGTCCATTTCACCAAAACTATACCTTGCCCATTAGGCTTTCTCTACAACATGGATCTATCTACATCTTTCTCCGTGCCAGTGAGCACAGGTAGAGAAAGTCTGTTGTGGATGAGAGAGCATGCACATGAGAAAGGAAGTCACCACTGTTGGACACCAGCCACAGCCAGCAATGACTAAGCACATGCATTAGAAGAATACCTCCTTAGAAATACGGTTAAAGGTTCTGCTTAAATACTGAACTTTAAGAAACTGTAGGCAGAGCGCCTAAAAATTCTCTTAAATTAGTAATAAAAGCACAGATCACAGAAAGCCATTATTTCTATTCAGATGCATTTATGTGTATGTTAATACACAAAGGATTGAATTTAGAATCAGAGCAAAGAAAGAAAGATATCCGAATTTGCACAGAGACTTCCCTACCTTCCTGTTTTCCTGAAAAGTTGTTAACACTTATTTTTATTTATTTTTACTTTTTTAAAAAATGTTTTTATTTTTAGTTTTGAGAGAGAGAGAGAGACAGCATGAGCAGGGGAGGGTCAGAAAGAGAGGGAGACACAGAATCCGAAGCAGGCTCCAGGCTCTGAGCTAGTTGTCAGCACAGAGCCTGACGTGTGGCTCAAACCTGCGAGATCATGACCTGAGCCGAAGCCAGACGCTCAACCAACTGAGCCACCCACGCGCCCCTAAAATCTATTTTTAAGTGAAAGTATTTTTAAAATAAACGAGCCATTGCAGAAAATCCAGACAATACAAAAAAACATTAAGGAATGCCAAATTGCATTCTATAATCTTTTTTCAATTTACACTCCCACCATCATTCAGTAAGCGTGCCTGCCTTTCTCAGTACACCTCCGTTAGCGTTACCTTCAACAATCTTTTCTAACCTGATAGGTGACAAATCTTATCTCACTGTATTAAATTGCATTTTTGATTATTAGTGAAGTTGAAAAAAATTAGACATCTTTTTTCTTTTTAATTTCTTTGTTTTGAGAGAGAGAGAGAGCTTGAGCACATAGCTTGGAAGGGGCAGAGGGAGACAGAATCCCAAGGAGGCTCTGCACTGTCAGCACAGAGCTCGATACAGGGCTTGATCCCACAAACTGTGAGACAATGACCTGAGCTGAAATCAAGAGTTGGATGCTCACCAGACTGAGCCAGCCAGGCGCCCTTTTACATCTTTATTGTCTATATGTGATAGCTTCTTTCCATTTTCTGTTTATGTTCTTTGTCATTTTTCTATGGAAGTGTTCATCTTCTTTGTTGACTTACAAGAGTTCTTTGCATTACGAATGTATTCCAATTCTGGAACATTCACTACAAACATTTTTATTTGTTGTTTAATTATCTTTACCTGAAAAGTTTTTCCATTGTATGTAGTTAAATATATCAGATTTTTTTAAAGCTTACTTTTATTGCTTTTTATTTTTAAGTTTATGGTACAAGATGAGTTTTTTCAGAATTGCTTGTTAAATACTTTTTCCCACTGATTTATGCTCCTTCTTTTATTGACTCTGATTTTAGTTTCCCATTGATATCACAGTTCTTATTGTACCAATATCATCCTTTCCTATTATGGTCCATTCTTTTTCAGTATTTCCTAAGATATTTTCATCTTCTTATTCCCTGTAGTAAATCATCATATCTTGTGTCACATTATTTTTCTAAAAAGTTTCTTTAGGAGTTTGAGATGGTACCAAATCTATATATTTAGGTAGGAGGATTTACTTCTTTATAATATGTAATTTTGCTTTTCACAGGCAAGGTATATCTCTATTTACTCAAATGTGCTCTTATAGCTCTCAGTTCTGTAGATTTTTTTCCATGTATGCTCCAACTTATCCATGGACACTCCTCTGTCCTTTATCTTTCTCACCCTCATGTAGTAATTAATGATTTAACTACATCTGTCATATTTCCCACTGTAGCACAAGACTGTAAATTCAAATAAGGCAGGAATCACAACTTATATTTCTTTTGTGTCCCACCATCACACCTGGTAGTGCTACACATACACAGAAGTGACAGCTGTGGTCTAGAAGAAGTGTCATGGGGGATGAGACATGAGATTGGGATGGAGAACTAGGCTGACCTTCCCTAGCTTCATGTATGACCTGGGACTATTCACTTAACACTCCCATCCCATACTACACCCTGACCTTCAAGTGAATGTGAAGGCTTAAAAGTCTAAGTTATAGGGCTGCTGTAAAGACTAAAATGTAACCTTTCATAAGTGTTTACATATACATATAGGTGACATGTACAGAAGTGTTCACTGCATTGTTTGCAATGGTAAAAAATTGGAAACAGCATAAATACCCATCAAGAAGACAATGAATACAATAAATACTCCATGCATAATGCAATAAGTACATTCATAAGTGTTATACAGCACTTAGTGAATGAACTAAGACTATATGTATTCATATGGATGAAATTTACAACATCATATTGAGCAAAAGAATCAGGTTATAGAAAAATACAGTTTGATAAAATGCATATAAGTCTAAAGATATGTAAATAATGCTCTATATTACCATTGATTCTCTAATGCAGGGATCAGTAAACTAGGATTCATGAGCTAAATGCAGCTTGCCAAAGACCAAATTTGCCCTTTTGTTTATATATGTCTATGGCTGTCTTCACGCAACAATAGCAGAGTTAAGTAGTTTCGACAAAGTCCACATGGTCTGCAAAGCCTAAAATATTCACTATCTGGCCTTTGTAGAAAACACTCGTGATCCCTGCGGTAACCTATAGAGACACAAATGGAAGCATTGAACCCACATTCAGAATAGTGGCACAGAATGACAGGGTGGGTACATAAGGGAATTTCTACAACATCTGTAATACTCTCCTTAAGCTCAAGGGTAAATACAAGGAGGCTGATGATATTACTCAATTTTTTGCATATGGGAATATTTCATAATGAAAAAAGATTGAATTAAATGATTTATGTGAAAAGCTTCCTCATCTGTAAAGTTATGCAAGTTCATATAGGATTCTATCATTCTTAAGGCTCTGAGGAGCAAGTATTCCTTTCCATAAAATGTTTGGAGACTCTGTGTCAGTGTGGCACTAGTAGAAATGCTTAGTGTCATAATGAGATATATGTTCAAGCGTAATCTAATGAGAAGGTGGGATGGGCAGGTTAAGCAGTGAAAGGAAGAAATTTGCTGCTAAAGTGAGATGATTTTATGCTTAGCATAGTGATGTCTGGAAAGATAGAAAGGAAGAGACTGAATAGAGTAGACATAAAGGAAGAGGGAGGAGAGCAAGAAGCCTGATGATTCAAAGTTTAAGCCTTGGGTATTCGTGGGGGGAGGGACAAAATGTTTATTTTACTTTATGTTTATTTGTATGGTGCTGCAACCTAAGTCTTAACTTAAGGACCCAGGAATAGTTTCAGAAATGGTACGCACTGTTTGTTTTTAAAGTGATAAGACACATAGTGACTGGTAACTTGGACTCCCACTTTCTGGTTATCAGTTTTTACTTGTTTAGATACTGAGTGTCACAGGAAGTTCGTGGTATGTAGAGCTTTTCTGATGTAGCATAAACCATTTGCAAATAGAGACCTTGGGAAGACCCTGTTCCAATTAAATAGCTTTGACTCTGCTTTAGAACAATCTCAATTTTCAGAAGATTAAGATAAAAACTATTTACATAGTTGGTTTCCTATGAATTCTACACACCCAAGGACACTTGGGCAGATGACATTTTTGGCAGATGAACCCAGTTGTTGATGACAAGGATACATTTTGTTAAATATGTAAATCATTCTTAAATAACAGGGGAAAAGTAAACTTTTTCTAGCTATCATTATATCATGCCCAGGGGAAGCCCTGGATTTAGCTCAAAGTCTGAAAGAATGTTCTTAAGAAAAAGGAGCTCTAAAGGAGCTCTTAAAAGAGAGAGAGAGTGAGAGAGAGAGAGAGAGATTGATTTATCTTTCCAGGAACTTGGTCTTCCCAGAAGCACTCAGACTGAAGTCATTCTTTTCAGGGCAAAATTTACAAATTTAATTAAAGGTAACTAGATCTTTCTCTAAGTCCAGAGAGATTTATAGGACAATGTGTGGCCAGTACCTACCACAGGTCAGGCAGGATGATTGCAAGCCAGTACAGCCATTGTGACCACATTATTCTTTAGAGCAACTCCCTATAGAAACCAGACCATATTTATTACTAGCAGAGTAAATAGTACATATATTGGGAGATATAGATTAAAATAGTATCTACCATTCTATGAATACTTACTATGTGCTAGCATCCATGCTATGTTATCTCATTTAATCTATAATAAGCCAAGCAGGTATTAACTTACACACTTTATATATGAGAAAACTGAGATTCAACGAGTTTAAGCAATCTTCTCAAGGTCACATTGCTAGTAAGAAGCAGAATGGGGATATAAATCCACATCTAACTCTAAATTCATGCTCTCATGTAACGCTCTCACCGAGACTGTCACTAACCATTTACCAACCCCTAGTAAGGGTGAATTGGCAATTCCGCAAGGTCACTTCTGCCTAAGGCAGTCAATGTGTCCATATGCACAAATTAATTAAGCATAGCTATAAAGGGTTTGCCCATTATATTATTTTGTTTCCTCTTTTGTGCTTCTGAAGTATCCACTTAAAGGTATATTTCCTTGAGGCATTGTGAGCCAAAAATATTTAAGCCAACCAGACCTCTACAGTCTTTTGAGTTTCTGTGCTCTGGAGGTTACACAATGGTGCCTAAAGAGTGGCTGAGCTTTGGGGCACCTGAGTGGCTCATTCAGTTAGTTATCCAACTTCAGCTCTGGTCATGATCTCACAGTTTGTGACTTTAAGCCCCTCATCAAGCTCTGTGCTTACAGCTCAGAGTCTGGAATTTGCTTCAGATTCTGTATCTCCTTCTTTTTCTGCTCCTCCCCTACTCATGCTCTCTCTCCTTCTCTCTCTCTTTATCTCTATCTATCTATCTATCTATCTCTATCTCTCAAAAAATGAACTCCCCTATGACCCAGCAATAGCAATGCTAGGGATTTATCCAAGGGATACAGAAGTACTGATGCATAGGGGCACATGTACCCCAATGTTCATAGCAGCACTGTCAACAATAGCCAAATCATGGGAAGAGCCTAAATGTCCATCAACTGATGAATGGATCAAGAAAATGTGGTGTATATATATATACATATATATATATATATATATAATGGAGTATTACATGGCAATGAGAAAGAATGAAATATGGCCATTTGTAGGAAAGTGGATGGCCCTCGAGGGTGTTATGCTGAGTGAAATAAGTCAGGCGGAGAAGGACAGATACCATCTGTTTGCACTCATAGGTCTAACAGGAGAACAGGAGAAACCTAATGGAGGACCATGGGGAGGGGAAGAGGGAAAGAGGGTTGGGGAGAGAGAAGGACGCAAAACTTGAGAGACTATTGAATACTGAAAAAGAACTGAGGGCTGAAGGGGGAGGGAAAGGGGGAAAAGAGATGGGTGATGATGGAGGAAGGCACTTGTGGGGAAGAGCACTGGGTGTTGTATGGAAACCAATTTGACAATAAACTATTTTTAAAAATGAATAAACATTAAAAAAAAGAGAGTGGCTAAACTTTATTTCCAGCTGGCTATAAAACCTGAGGCCCTGAGAGCCAAGAACTTGACAGTGAATGCTCCTACCATTCTGTACCTGGTCTCTTGCTGGTCTTGCTCAAGCTCCAGCCTGGCTTCTCAACTACCTTGACTAGCACTAACCTCCAGGAGGCTTTCAAACTGCTCAGTACCTCTTATGTCACAGTTTTAATTCTGTCTTTGTGTTTATGGTGAGTGGTTGTCTATCTCCCCCACTGAACCATCAGCTCCAGGAGAGCTCACACTGGCTCGCTAGTGCCAAGCAGACTGCTGGGTACATATTAGATACAAAATAAATACTTATTGATTGAATGAATTAGAAAGTGGATGAATAAACTAACTGCACACACCTATGAATAAATCAATAATATACCTTAGTAGATAACCACCTTTAGAGTTAATCTTATTTGGGCCACAGTACCGTTAGTGAATAGAAATGTACAAAAACAATACACATAGAAACTAAAGAAGGATTTTTTAAAATCACATACAAAACCTGACAACTAAGCCTGCTTTCCCATAATGGAGCTCTAAAGAGTGAACTGTATCCATTCTTGGTGGACATCTCTTAGTTATTTTATATATGAATGGACCACCCCAGAAAATAATTTTAATAATCCTCCCAAATCTCCTTTTGTTAATCTCTCTTCCTTCAGAATTATCAGAAATAGTTTTGTGTCTTCTTTTTTTAATGTTTATTTACTTTTTTAAATTTTTTATGTTTTTTATTTATTTTTGAGAGACAGAGACAGCATGAGCAGGGAAGAGTCAGAGAGAGAGAGAGAGAGAGAGAGATACAGAATCTGAAGACAGGCTCCAGGCTCTGAGCTAGCTGTCAGCACAGAGCCTGGCACAGGGCTCGAACCCACAAACCGTGAGATCATGACCTGAGCCAAAGTCAGACGCTTAACCAATTGAGGCACCCAGGCGCCCCAATGTTTATTTGATTTGACAGAGAGAGAGACAGTGCGAGCAGGGGAGGGACACAGAGAGGGAGACACAGAATCCAGAATAGGCTCCAGGCTCTGAGCTGTCAGCACAGAGCCCAAGGTGGGGCTGGAACCCATGAACTGTGAGATCATGACCGGAGCTGAAGTCAGATGGTTAACCAACTGCGCCACCCAGGCACCCCATAGTTTTGTGTCTTTTCAATGTTTACTTTTCATAGTCAGGAAAGCTGTCTCTTTTCCTCCAAAATCTTCTATAGTCAGAATCGTCAAAAAGTTATTTATGCTTTCTCTATTACTGAACTATCATCTTTTTTTCCCCCAAATAGTTCATTAGATCTAAAATTTTATGATTATTATTTACGTAAATTATTTGTTATTTGCGAAAGTAGGCACCACACATTCTTCCATTCTAGACTCCATTTTGCAATGTGAGTTTACCACTACCCCTCAATAGATGAAGTTTGTTCCCTAGTCCTCGAACTTGAGCTTGTCTGGTAACTTTCTTGATGAGTAGAATGGAGGACACAATGCTATGAGACAGCTGAGTCACCTTCTTTTCCTTTCTAGGAATGGTGCCCTGAGAGTGGCACACTATGTATAGATGCCTCCACATACAAACCCTTTAGGACAGAGAAGTTCAGCTAGCCCCACTGTCCCAGATAATAGCCTCGTCAAAACTACAAGGCTGTCTTGGACCTTCCATTCCAGTTAATCTTGTATCTAAATAAGCCACATGAGTGAGCCCTTGCAAAATGTCAGATAACATACTCAGTTGCCTCATAGAAATATGAGAATTAATCAATCATTACTCTTCTAAGTCACTATGCTTTTGGATAGTTGTTAACAAAGAAAAAAATAACAGATATAGAAGCAGCACCTATAAGAGGGAGGATGTAAAAACAACAACACAAAAAGGGCTAAAACATATGGCCTTGGCTTTGGGATTAGGGTTTGGGTAGAGCCTAGAAGGGCAGTAAGGATACTGCTTTGGAAATCAGAAGAACAGTGAGGAAATTACTATAAGAAGCTGGAAAGGAGATGGGTCATTTTTTATGGTCATGAAATAATCGGCAACACTGTCACCTGTGGTAACTTGGAAGACAAGTTACCAAGTTTCCTAATGAACTTGTGGATCTGATTAAGGGGACTTCCAAGGAGTATAATGAATGTGTCAGTTGGTATTTTTAGCTATGCATAATAAGGTCCATAAAGAAAGAGGTGGATTAATGAAAGCACTGTTCATTTTGCAAGTAGAATTTAAAGTAAAATGATTGGTTCAAGACATGCTCAGTTGAAAATTAAGACTGTTTTGCATTTTTGGTCTCTCCATCTGGCAGAAGATTCTCAAGCAAGAAATGGACCTAAGGTAGATATCATGGGTGTGGCTCTAAGATCCTTTGTTAAGAGTTCAAAAAACTTAAGCAGGTGCCAAATAGATATTCTCATCTAGGTAAAAAAGCATTCTAGGTAAAGGGGCATTATCCCGTTATCCCATAGCATTATTCCACACTAGCTTAACATGTCCAAAGTAGAAAGGAGTCTGTCTCAAAAAATTATGGATGTATGTTTTCAGGCACAGAGCGAGTCATAAAAAGGCTCATAATAAATCCATAAGGCATTTTGCAAATTGCTTTACTGAGACCAATGCCATCTTGAACCAAAAGCTGACTTTGCAATTTTTCCCATTATTAAATGAAGCCTATTTTCCCACCCCTTTAATGAGCTGTTATTATTATGACTTTCTTTGATCAATAAAATTGTTCTACTTCTGAGATCTGTGACTTCTGATTTCACCCTCTTGGAATGATGTGATAAGGCCACCATGCCATAAAGAGGCCAAAAATGAAATACTCCAGGAGAAAGAGACTTGGCCATTCCAAGCATCCCAATCAACAGCCAATATCAGAGACTTCGGTCATGGGAGTAAGACCTAGTTGATGCTCCAGTTGAAAGCAATTGCATGACTGAGCCCAGGAAAAACCAGCAGAAGAATCACCTATCCAACCCATAGAAATGCAATAAATAATAAATCATTCTCTTTTTCAGCCTTTAAGTTTTAGGTATAGCTTGTTACATAGCATTAAATAACTGATTATAATCCCCCAAATGAACAATATGGCATGTTGGTTATTGTCTCACTGGTGTCTAAAGAAAGTGAGTATTTTCTTTAAAGTAATATATTTAATCCTGGGGCACCTGGGTGGCTCAGTTTATTGAACATCCGACTTGGGCTCAGGTCATGATCTCACGGCTCATGAGTTTGAGCCCTGCATCAGGCTCTGTGCTGACAGCTCAGAGTCTGGAGCCTGCTTCAGATTCTGTGTCTCCCTCTCTCTCTGCCCCTCCTCTGCTTTTTCTCTGTCTCTCTCTGTCTCTCAAAAATAAATAAATGCTAAATAAGCAAGGACATTCATTCATTCAATATTCATTCATTCAACATTCATTCATTCTCCACTATGTATCAAGCTTTGATCTGGATCTTGGCAATAGAATGATCAATGAGACAGGAAAAAAAAATTACTACATTCTAGTGCAAGAGATGGATAATTTGAAAATAAACAAAAAGTGAGATTTCCACCAGTGATGATAAGAAAATAAAGGGGACAAGAAATAATGTGATGCTGTTAGACAAAACACTATTTTAGACAGAGCAAACCAGAAAGAGCTCTGTGAAGAGTGGACATTTGAGCTGAGAAATGGAGGATAAGAAGCATAGCATGCAAGAGGGAAATAAATCTAAAGGCAGAGTGGGCAGCAAGTTCTAAGAACCTGGGCTTGGAATACTGGAGGAACAGCAAAAGCCCAGTGAGGCTGGAGATGAGTGAGCAAAGGGAGAGTATAGCAGATGAGGTCTAAGAGAAGATAGCTTTCATATGGCCTTGTTGACTGTGGTAAGAAGTTTGGATTCATTCTAAATGGGAATCACTGGTTGGTGTAAAGCATACATGTGACTAAGAAACCTTTCTGAGAGTGAAGGGCTGTCTCTTGAATTTAATCTTGAGTAGGCATTCGACTAGGAAGAGGGCATGCAGTGGGGATGGCTGTAGGAAGGGAAATAGCACGCTGTGTGTAGCATTGCAAAAAATGCTGGTGGATTGAGGTGGCAACAGTTGGGGAAAGATGACCTATTCAAGAAATAGTGTCCAAGATACCATATGTTTGCACTCATAGGTCTAACAGGAGAACCCAATGGAGGACCAGGGGGAGGGGAAGAGGGAAAGAGAGCTGGGAAGAGAGAGGGACACAAAACTTGAGAGACTATTGAATACTGAAAACGAACTGAGGATTGAAGGGGAAGGGGGAGGGGGGAAAAGAGGTGGTGGTGATGGAGGAGGACACTTTGTGGGGAAGAGCCCTCGGTATTATATGGAAACCAATTTGACAATAAACTATTTTTTAAAAAAAAGAAAAAAAACCAGAAATCGTGTCCAGAAAATTGACTGTTCCTTTGAGGGGGAAAAAAATTAAAGATTTCTATCATGTATCACTCTTACAAATAAGTCTTGGGTGGATTAAAGATATTAAAATTATAAAATTATTGAGAAAAAATATAGGAAAACACATTCATGACCTTTATTAATGTAAGGATTAAGGAGAATTTATTAAATAATAAATAAACAAGAAAGGAATAAATTTGACTATATTAAAATCAAAAAGAAAGAAATCAAGACACCATAAACAGAGCTAAATATAGGAAACAAACTGGGAGAAATGTTTACAACATAAATAGCAGCCAAAAATTAGTCCAAACAATACATAAATAACTCCTATAAATAAAAACAGAAAGGATGAACAATCCAAGAAAGAAATTGGCAAAGGATATAAAGAGGATAATTCACCAAAATGAAAACAAAAAGCCAATAAGCATACAAAACATTTGAAATTAATTAATTGGAAAAATACAAATTAATATAACTATACACCATTTCCACCCATCAGACTATCAAAATATTTTGATAATATGTTTCATCACAGACTGCTAGTGAGGGCATAGTTTTTAGTCTTTTTGGAGGGCCCTTGAGCACTGTTTATTAGAATAAAATACAATTCTAATACTTAAATATGGCTCCTGGATCAACCTTTGCACATGTGAACAAGGATGTTCATTGCAACATTGATTCTGTTTAGAGCCCAGGAAGTAAAATCTCAAAGTTTTATTAGATTTTTATCTTTAAAAATAAAAATTAATCAAAATCTATATTACATTCACACATATTAATTTTAGTCACCATAGCTCGGTTTTGATACTTGGACCTAACAAGAAAAAAATATATTACTTTCTGTGCAATATTTCACTTTGCAATCAAGGTGCATTATATTAGCATTGTATTGACACAAATTTACAAAAAAAAAAAAAGGGAGAGAATAAGGACACTCCTTTATTATGGAAATTGGAAAGGGGCAAAGTGAGGGGAAAACTAACTGCCTGTGGAAGGCACAGGGGATATAGAGAATTACAGAGTAGGAAGAGAGAAGAGAGACGTGGGTGGGTATTTTTATATAAGGAAACTTCTGCCTTTCCTTGCAGCTAGGTAACTAAAAACACTCGTATACTATGTAGCCACATCTCCACCGGCAGGAAATAACACCACAATAGGAAATACCTGGAAAGAAGAAAATTGGTCCTTTTTCTCTTAGCCCCTTCATAATCTATGTTGCTAGGATGTAAGAGGAAAATGAGACTATTAGCAAAATGAAGGGGAAACTCTTCCTATCAAGAAAAGAACACATACGTTAATGCTGTCCTTTATTCATTCACCTGAGGATAATGTGAGCTTTTTAAAATCTATCACATGGTGATACGTATTCTCCAGGCTTTCATAACCCGTAGACTTTATGAACCAATAGCAGTAGTGAGCTCTGCTTGGACATCCCTAATTACAGCACCATGGTGGGTTCATGGAGACTTTAATTAAGATTCTCATAACTGAAATCTCCAACCAGGGATCCCAGATTGACCTCTGGGTTAAAGCAAATAGTGCTGAAACTTTCCACTTCCCCTGCTCATGGCACAGTCACTAGAAAACACCCTGTGAGGCTTTGGGAATCTTCACAACTGTGCTACAGCTAAGGCATCACTCCTGCCAGCTGAAATGTTTGCAGGCTGGTCCGCCTGCTCTCTCATAATTCCAGATTTCAAGTGTTCCCAGCCTCCAACAATGTCAGGGTAGCAAGGAAAGGACTTTGGAGTCAGAAAGACCTGCGCTCATGTTCAGGGCCTGCTACTTCCTAACTATGTAATCGTGGATAAGCTATCTGTCTTTTTTCAGGGGGCACCTGGCTGGTTCAGTTGGTAGAAACATATGACTCTTGATCTCAGGGCTGTGAGTTCTAGCCCCACACTGGGGGTAGAGTTAACTTAAAAAAATGACTTGTCCTCTTTGAGCTTCTGTTTGCTTATCTGAAAAATGAATATAAGACAAAATTATGAGAAGGGAACAGGCAGTTTAGGAAAAGCCTGTGACTTGTTAGTAGATGCTCAACGTCAGCTTCATTACACACTCATGAACACACACACACTCATGAACACACACACACACACATTTCTTTTCTTTTCCTTACAAAATACTCAGGGCCTTACAACTATTGGGTGTTCTATTACAAGTCTGGCCAGAGTTGGGAGGTGTGGAAGGTGTGGGAAGGCCAGAGTACATTACTTTCCTTCTCCAACTATGGGGAGAGGGCAGAGGAGCCTAGAGAAAAACACTGCTGCAAATACTGAGGAAGGGTCTCAGGACAAGAGAGTGCTGTCCCTGGCTGGTATCTGTCAGCTACCTTCAAATTGCATCAGCCACATTGCAACATTCTCAGCAAAACAGAAAAGTCCACGGTGCAAATGGCATAGGTCCATAATTTGGAGTGGGGAGAGTGGGGGAGTGACTCAAAGATGAAAGTGTCTACCATTTCATAAAATTACAGTCAGAAACCCAGTGATGATTCCCTCAACACCTTTCTCTACTTCTCTCGTTAATACTGAGGAAGTCCTTCGAAGGCAGCGCCCGTGGCACATCAAATTTCTTTAAAACTCAGGTGAGTTTCCCAGAGAGAGAATCCAAAGTGAGTCATGTGTATCCCCTCCCCCTTGCTAAATAAAAACTCAGTTAAGAGAAACAAACCAGGCTCACCTTTCAGTTGCTTAATTCACTATGGCAGAAAGCAGACAAGGAGATGCCTCGTCCATAGATTCAGACCTTGGACAATTTTAATATTGGAGTTCTCCCTAACATTTTCCATCTTTATTTAGTATTTCCATTGGATATTAATATGATAAATAGAAAGCATGTTTACAACCAAAATCAAAAGAGAAAGCTTTTAAACCAACTCTTCTCCTAGGAAAAACTTTTATTTCAATTAAGAATGGCTTAAATATTGTCCTGTCCCTAGATCCTGTCATTTGATGTTAGCAATATTCCCAGACTCACAGCAAGATTTGTGCACCAAAATAGAGCACACTATCCAGGTCAAATTGTCTATGGAATCAGAACAGAAACATTTCTGAAATTCAAGGTCTCTGGTGATTCTCCTGCGTGACCACAATGTTTAAGATATTCCTAAATAATTTGTCAATAAGGTAAGCAACTGTTAGACCCGTTAACTCCTGCTGCTTTTTGTTTGTTTTTAAAGTTTCTTTCTGTTTCTCTCCCTTCTTATTTTCAGGATTTTATATCAAACTCTACTTAGGATTCATTCATTGACCCACTTGCTAATGTTAATGAAAAGTTTTAAATGATATCTCCCCCTCTGTTGTCTTGAAATAGACGCCCTTCCCAGAGGAATTAGGTACTCACTCGGATTGTCTCAGGTCGGAGAAGAACTTTCAAGGCCCTGGGAGGATTCTGAGTCCAGTCTACTTCCAAATCGCAGCAATTCTGCTACAAATGCTCAGAACCTGGGTTTGTATTGGGGTGAGTCCAGGAGACAGTGGGGTGAGGAGGAGGAAGAGGGGAGAGTTCTAGCAAAAGCTGTAGATAATCACAGGCAGCCTTCCGGCTCAGCAGCAACATCTCTTTCTTGGCTCCGTGCCTCATGAACACAGATTAGTCATTAACAATCCTTTCCATGATAAATGATATAAACATAGAAAGGAACCTTGGGAGAGCCTCAAGATTCCCAGGACAAACTCCCAGAGCCCCAGAGTAGGGAATGGGACTCAGCTGAGGAGCCCTGAAGTTCGCCTTTTAAAACATTTCTCCTCAGACTGCTTTGCAGGGTTCTGAGGACCCAGTTTTCTGCACCCATGGTCTGAAACTGGAACTATCCTCTCCCCTCCCCCCCAATTTCTTTTAATAGCTCCACCACCTCCCAGGGACTGAAGTTAGCAACTGAGCCTTCTTGACCCTTCCCTCTCCTGGGCCTCCTATATCAAGTAATAACAGATTCGTGTGGATTCTATCTTTGGAATGTCTCTTGCTTCCAACCCACTCTGTTCCTCTGCTAATTTGGGCCTACCACAGCCTCCTTTCTGAAGAACAGCAGTGGCTTCATATCTCTTTTCTCTGCTTTCCAAGTTGCATAGTGGCATAAAGCATGGGCTCTGGTCAGATGCCTGCCTGTTTGTCACAGCACTGGGCAAGATACGTAGCCTGTCTGAGTCTTAGCTTCCTCATCTGGAAGGTGGAGATGGGGTATCTCGTGGGCTGTGATGAGAATTACATGCATAAAAATGTATAAAATGTTTTTAAAAAGTGCCTGACCTACAGCAAGCACACAATAAGTTTTAGCCATTATTATTTCTTTGCTATATCAATTGAGCTAATATTGAATGGTTATTTACAGACCATGTATCCACCAAGCACCCTGCCAGATGCTCTCCTAATCAAAACCTCCCAATGGGTTCCCATTGCCTACAAAATAATTTTAAGATGCTATGGTTTGACATTTAGAACCTTTTCCACCTTCTGACAATCTAGCCCTAATCTCTTTTTCTAGCATTTTCTCACATCCTGTCTCTATAGACCTTAACTTCTTGCCCACCTATGCCAAGCTCTTCGACCTCCATGGTTTGCACAAGTTCTTCCTTTTAACCAAATCACCTTCCTTTCATATCCTCAGGTCTGCCAGGCCCACCACAAGTGCTGTGTCCTCCCTGAAGCCAACCCCATTCTTCATCTGCCCCTATGCTGCCCACCAAACCCTTGTCACCCTTTTTTTATAGTTCCCTCATTGTCTCTTAATTCTTCTGACCTTGTCTATTAGAGTTACCTGCTTATCTCTTTTATAAGAACAAAATTTCTGGAGGACAAGCATGGTAGCCAACCTGCCTTTGTAACCATCTCTGGTCTTAGCATAGTACCTCTCATAGAAAAACTATTGTATAACTATTTGTTAGCTAAATCAATGAGTGAGCTGAAAAAGAACAACTTTCCAAAGTAGCATGCCTGTGCACCCGCATGGGTGTGTATGTGTGTGTGTGTGTGTGTGTGTGTGTGCGTGTGTGTGCGTGTGTGTGCGTGCACCAATGTTCCCTGGTAAAGTTAGTGGAAGGTCTACATTCAAATCTCTTAAGAATGCTAAATTTTACTCTTCATGTGTTGGTCCTGCAGCCTCACATTCTTTATGCCTTGGGCTCTCTATATGATGAAGCATGCCCCCAGACACACCCTTCATCACAAGGAAGAAGAAGAACTCAGCCCTATAAATTAACCCTTCTGATTTGGAGAGTGTGTGGTGATACCCTGCTCTGCATCTCTGGGCTGCCTGAAGAACTCCTGAATGACTCCCAGACCAGTTCTTCTTAGATGGCAAGAGCCTACGATATGATTTCATTCTCCCCAGTAGCCGTGGAAGGTGATGATGGAGGACACAGACTCTGGAACCTAGTGTCCAAATCTCAGCTCTGCCACGTATGTGCTGTGTGACCTTAGACCTTAGGATTTTATTTAACATCCCTAGATCTCCTCATCTGTAAAATGTACATATAATTACTACCTCTTTCATGGGTTTATTATAAAGATTAAATCAATTCATATGTGCTACGTGCCGGTACATATAGAGAATCTGATACATAGGAATGCTATCTAAGCATTAGCTATTGTTGTTTTCTCTGGCATTTCACATTATCACATTTGCCCAGCTAGACTAGATCTGAAGAAGCTCAGGTGTCTTGGGAGTGAAAGGTATTGAGGAGAAGAGGAAAAGGCAACAGCAAAGCTCTGAGCCAGGAGATAGCTTGGAGAATCCTATGAAGCAAAATAAGGCCATTGTTTTTCAACAGAGTATGGAGGAGGCATGAAGAAATAGGGGTGGGGGCAGTGGTGTCCTGGGGAATGTTTAACAGCCAGCTCTCAGAGAGGTGAGTTCATATACAGACACACACATCTCTCAACTTTTTAGATATAACAGATGTGTAACACGCTTCACAAATAATAATAAGACACAAAGTTTTTGTGTATTATAAATTCCATGTAGCCAATTGACTCTCACAGAATACTTTTACTTAGCTTTGTTGAATTCTCTTGTATTGGTAGTTGGTTTTCAACCATGATTAAATAAATGGAACTGCATTCTAGTCCACTACTGCCTTTCCCAGTAGCGTTGCGGTCATGAAATCACATGTGTGATGAGCTGTGGAACTGTTACCCTCACACAAATTATATTCATTAAACCGTGCCCTCTTTCACCTCCAACATGTATGTTGGAAATTCACTTATTAATCGGTGACACTAGCAGCTTCTTTGCTGAATAAATTAATAGTTTTCAGACATTGGAAGACATTTCTTCATTTTGGTGTGTGTGCTCCTCATAATGTAAAGCTATAAGCATAAGGCACTTTTAAGTTTAATCTTTACTATTAACATTTTCTCCTCAGCAAACGTTCCTCTAAAGGACCAAAAAGTAAATATTTTAGGTTTTGCAGCCACATATGATCTCTGTAATATTTTTTAAAAATATGAAACTTCGAGGCGCCTGGGTGGCTCAGTCGGTTAAGCGTCCGGCTTCCGCTCAGATCAGATCTCAGGGTTCGTGGGTTTGAGCTCGGCGTCGAGCTCTGTGCTGACGGGTCAGAGCCTGGAGCCTGTTTCAGATTCTGTATCTCCCTCTCTCTCTGACCCTCCCCTGCTCGCACTGTCTCTCTCTGTCTCTCAAAAATAAGCAAAAAGCATTAAAAAAAATTTTTAATATGAAACTTCTTCGTTTGCAGCTATACAAAAATATCCATGGGCCAAATTTTGCCTGCCAGTCCTGCTTGTTTTATACAATCGACAAGGCAATAAATCAAATCCTGATTTATAGATTTTGCTCATTTTGGTGGTGTAAATATTCTCATCATGACCACACTATCAACAAGATGTTACTAAACACAAGGTTGGGAAGAAATGTACAGTGACACACCATTATTTAGTATTTCCACCTTACAGATACAATAGATGAAATTAACCACAAGAGTAGAGATAATTGTAAAATATAGTAAAATAACTAGCATGTGATGAGTTTTGAGTATTTATTACCTCTGTTTTTAAAATGTATTTAACTGTAAGTTTATTTCATTTTTACTAATGACTATGTTTAACAACCAACTCAGAAAGTTCCTGAAAATTTAACAACTGGCTCTTAGGAGCCAGGATAAGCCAATCCGGCACACCACCGGGGGCCTGAGGGCTTCTTACATTCAGGCCATATAAGTTAGAAGCTAGGAGGTATTACCTCCACTTTACAAGTGAAAACATCAAGACTTGAGATTCAGTGACTTGTCAAAAACAACAAAGGTGGGCTTTAAACTTAGGTTTATTTTCTTCAAAGCTGATACAGTTTCTCCTATACTTTCTTCCACTACTAACCCAGGCAAAGTGAGATCAAAATATCTATGAAATTCTTATCAGAACTGGAACATTTTAATTATTGCTGAATAGAATACAGATGAGGGAAGTCATTAAGCATATTGTTAGTGATCAATTCTGGTATAGTATTAGGTGTGCAGTAGAAAAACCATTCTGCCACAAAAAGATCTCTATTTATAGATATTAATCTTTTTATTAATGATTTGGCTTCTTTATCTTCTTGAGGATTCCTCCCTTTTTTAATTGAAAATCCCCCTCCCCCATCCACCTTAATGAATGAGTTTATCACAGGTCAAGGATGATAAAAGATCCTGAAGCAAATGAGAAGCAGAACAGGTAAACTGTGAATATTGTAGCAAAGGTGTAACCTAACCTAGGGACAGGAGGTATGGGTGACCACCACAGTCAGAGAGCAGGGACAGGGCACTCAGCTTCACAGGCCAGTGACCGCTGGGGGGACACCGAAATGCACAAAGGGAGGGAAGGAAAAAGAGTATGGATAGGCAAGTTGGCCTCTTTCCCCATTGGCTCAGTCCTGGATATGAGTGTGAATCTCTGCCCCAACACTGAACCAGTCTTATCAAAAGTGTGTCTGCAACTGTCCTTATTCTACAGCCTTAAATAACTTCTCTTCTCTGGTAAGGCACCACAACCCTCAAGAAGCTGTGCTCTCAAACCAGAGAAAATTTCTAAGACCTAGGACAACATGGTAGGGGCAGTGCCAAAAGTGTGGGCTAATATTGGAGTCAGGGACCTAGGTTTGAATCCTGACCCTGGTTTTGTCATATGATCCTGTGCAAGTCAATCTCTAGGTCTTAGTTTGCTCCCTCCAAAATAATATAATAATGGAAAATGATACCCACTTCATAGGATTATTGTGAAAATAAACATGAAATGTCATATGAAAATGCATGGCATGAAAACAGCAAAGGAAAGCAACTGGCAGGCACCATCAGATGTGAAATGTTTTAGAAGCTGGAACCATACCAGAATCTGACCCATCTCTCTGCAATCACCTTGCGACTCACTAAAATTATAGAGCCTACAACTGCGAAGATAGCCCTCCTATAGATGGTTAAGAACATAGCTGAACATTCATCTGAACCTGGACAGCCAATCTTAGTGATCAGAACCTTTTGAAAATAAACTATTCAAAACCTGATTTAACATGTAACCCATGAGATAGAACATTACTATATTGTACTTGGGAAGTCACAAGTTAGTTTCTCCATTTATCTTAGATCGAATGCACTTTGCTTTTTGTATCTTCCTTGCCTCTCCCTTTTTTGGAGGAGTCCTTTATTGCTGTTCTTATTGTTTTTAATTCATAAGTAGCAATGGTCATTATAGAAAAATAGAAAATACATATAATCATAAAGAATAAAATTCACTTATATTCTTAAGACCTGTAGAATCATAGAATATACTATCAACACTGATGTATTTCCCTCTTAACTTTTAATGCTAATAGATATATCACATCTTCTCTTCTTATAAAAATGGTATCATATGGTGTATACTATTCTGAGTCCACTTTCCTCTTTTACTGAATCATAAATATTTTAATATCATTAAACCTCTTATTACACATATAACATTTAATAGCATTATAATATTCAGTTCATAGATATATGCCCTCATTTGATCATTTGCCTACTGTTGAAACTTTCACTTATTTCCAATTTTCCTCCTTTATTAATAATATTGCAACAATCATCCTTTGTAGCTAAATCCTTAAGATTCTACAGTACACTTAGCAAACTGATTTCATAAAGATTGTGCCAATTTATAGCCTCCCAATAGGGTCTAGATGTGTCTATTCCTTGCCCTTTGCTAGTACATGGGGGCCCTGTTGGTTCTTCTCTTTTCTAGAGGAAATATCCTATGAGATGTTTCCTATTTTCACTTATCCCTCCTAGTATAGAAGCAACATGGACATTCAAGAAGCATCTTTTGAACTGTGTGACATGACCCATTAGTGGCTCATAAAATCAAGTTAATGGGTCATAACCAGTTTTTATTTGTTTTCAGTGAAATAGAGCATTTGTTTAAAATAGCACAGCAAATATTTCCATTGCAAGTAGAAAAGTACATACCAATTACTGGAACTTTTATTTCACTTACACATGTGCGTATTGATAAGACCTAGATTTCAATATAACATAGTTGTAAGATCATAGTGTAGATCTAAGTACTGGTTAGTCACGAGATCATAGAATCCAGGCTGATGAGGCTTGGATTCAGGGCATAATTTGGTTGGGAAACCCAGGGAATAGACAAAGGACACACATTCCATATATATTCCCTGGTAGGAAAATGTTATTGATGGAAATTTGATAAACTCTCAGAGGTACACAAAATTAGCTACTTAAAAAAGTGTAACATAAGTCACAGTTTTATAGTAGGCGAAATTATAAATTTCAGGGTGGGACAAGTAATCTGCACCTCTCTTCTCCACATATTTCTGTCACATTATGTCTATAGTTATAGATCTAGGGACATCTGGGTGGCTTAGTTGGTTAAGCATTCAACTTTGGCTCAGGTCATGATCTCACAGCTCACTGAGTTGGAACCCCACATTGGGCTCTATGCTGACAGCTCAGAGCCTGGAGACTGCTTCAGATTCTGTATCTCCACCTCTCTCTGCCCCTCTCCTGCTCATGACTTCTCTCTCTCTCTCTCTCTCTCTCTCAAAAATAAATAAACATTAAAAAAATTTAATAGTTATAGATCTGCCTCTGTTTATCCCCATCTTTGTTTTGGGGGCAACTCACCTAATCTCTCTAAGCCCCAGTTTCTTCACCTACAAAATGAGGATACTCAACCAGATGACAGCCAAGGGCACTTCCACATCTGTGGTTCCAGGGGTCTGTGCTATGCTGATCCATTGCAGCTTTCAGTGGTCCATTAACAGGGTCCCCAGCCTAGAAGGCCTTGTGCTTAGTTGAATGCTTTATTGTCATTGTTTTGAAAATTCTTAATTTTTTTTAACAGAGGGTCTCATATTTTCACTTTCCACAGAGCCCCACAAATTACATAGCTGGTCCAGTCTTCTAAGTCAGACAACATGAAGTCTTCCTGACAGGAACAGGGAGTTCTTTCCTCCAGCACTGCTGAGAGCTGAAGCAGTGGCTCTCAACCTCAGTGAATAAAGTACAAGCTGCTTAGAGGGTTTATGACTTGCAGAAGTCTACGGTACACTACAAACAACACCTAAGGGATGCTGCTTAGGACTTTTGTTCTGCCCAAGGCTTGTGTTCAATTGTTCCAGCCCCAGCTGGACTGGGTTGGCCAAACTGCATTCAACTCTTATAAAAAATAGTCTTAAAATAGGATGGCCCATTTAATGCCATGTGCCACTCTATGGGTTAATTGGATGTGAAACATTCACAGCAGGCTCTCAATAAAACATATAATAGAAGGATGAAGGTCAGTGTTGGGCCTGAGTGCTATATTATGTCCAACCTGCATTTTAAACCTGAATGCTGCTAAAAAGATGATTAATAGGTAGAACAAAGATCACATTTGAGACATGGGCCATTTTATATTTGAAAGGCCCCCTCCCATCTGTTTGGGAAATTCAGCTGATAGCTCAATGGTAAGCTTCAATGGGGACAAATCTACTTATCATCAAGAAGTCATATTTTCAGACCTTTATAATGGTGGTGCCACTGTATTTACACTTGTGTTTCCAGGGACTGAATACAGGCCATGACAATAGAGCAGCATCAGATATGGTGAAAATCATGATGCTGGTCTCCTTAGAAAATCATGATACTGAAACAGAGGAGCCAAACAAGGTACTTAAAATACCTGTTTTTACATATAGCACAATTATGTATTAAACATCTGCTACTGAAAGAGTGAACAAAGACTTCCCTAATCAGCATGGTCCATGTGAAAATGTTATCTCTTTTCTGTACCCTCAAAGCATTCCATGTTCACCCTCCCATGCACTTTTTATTCATTATTACAATTGTTTATTTCCTCATCGAACTTTTACTAATTTGTAAACTCCTTGAAGGCAAGCCCTATGGTCGTGTTTTTTCAGTCTCTCAATCTCTAGTCCTAGTACAGCACCAAGCTTATTACAGGTGCTCATAAACTCTCTACAGCTAACTAAAAAAAAAAGAAATCAATAAGGAAAAGATCAACAACACAAAAGAAAAGTGGGTAAAGCACACACAAAAATGACACATAGAAGAGATTGTATAAATGACTGTTAAACATATAAAAAAAACACTTTTTCCTTCAAATTTAAAAATTCTAGTTAGTTAACATATAGGGTAGTATTGGTTTCAGGAGTAGAACTGAGTGATTCATCACTTACATATAATATCCAATGCTCATCACAAGAGCCCTCCTTAATCCCCATCACCCATTCCCCCACCCACCTCCCTCCAGCAGCCCCCAATTTGTTCTCTATCATTAAAAGTCTCTTATGGTTTGCTTCCCTCTCTTTTTTTCCCAAAATATAAAGACATTTAAACTCAATCATAATAAGAACCGTAATAAAAGACAACAAAGGACATATAAATGTCTGATAACACATAAGACATTCACAATTATAATAAGAGAAATGTAAACTACACTGAGATGTCATTTTTCATCTATCAAATGGACAAAGATAAAAAGAAGTTTGCTAACGTATGGTGCCAGTGAGGATGAAGAAATAAGTACTTTCACATATTGCTGGTGGGGATGTATATTGGTACAATCTCCAAGGAGGGTGCATAACCTTTTACCCAGAAATTACCCCTTCCCATAGTCTATCCTAAAAGATACACACTCAGATGCATGAAGTGATACTTGAACACAGGCTAAGTTCACCTGGTATGCTCCAGATGTACTGTACTATGATTAAAATATTAAAATTCTTATTTGTTGGTAAACACAGCTGTCCTAGCCCATCCAGCCCCCTACTGCTCCCGTCATCCAACCTCTTCCCCTTAACCCCAGACTTTGCTGCAACCAGGCAATTCAAGAGAACAAACAGAAGGTGGATGGAGCACGTGGGTGCGGGATGGGCTAGATGGGTGATGGCTATTAAGAAGGGAAGTCGTTGCAATGAGCACTGGGTGTTGTATGTAAGTGATGAGTCAGTGAATTCCACTCCTTAAACCAATATTGCACTGTATGTTGGCTAACTAAAATTTACATTAAAAAAAATGAGGTACACCTGATACTGCAGGGACCTCCAGGATCATGCTTCAGCACTATGACCAGCCTCATTCTGATTAGCCAGTGCTTGTACTATAAGGATTGTTATATATTTGGACAGCACTCCTATGTCCAAGGCTGTTCCCTGCCGCATAGAACGCAATAGCAAAATATGGGGAACAACCTAATCAAAAGCTAACATTTATTGAAAGCTTATTACATGCCATACACTGTTCTAAGCACTTTACATCGATTCTCATATTTAGTCCTCACAACAGCCCCAGGAAAGTGGAACTGTTATAATTCCCATTTTACAGATGAGAAAAAGGAGGCACAGAGAAGTGAAGTAAATTACTCAACATGATATAGCTAATCGGTAATGAGCCAGAACTTTGTCAAGATAGTCTGATTCCAAAGCCTATGCTCTTAGAACAAAATGTGCTTCAGTAGAGACTGGTGACATTAATTAGGGTATATCCATAGAACAGAAACTTGTACAGCCACAGAAAAAATGAGGAAGCTCTTTTTTTAATGTTTATTTATTTTTGCGAGAGAGAGAGAGCATGTGTGTGTGTGTGTGTGTGTGTGTGTGTGTGAGTTTCCAATATGGATTCTGCACTAAAGGCAGAGACACTGATGCAGGGCTTGAACTCACAAACTGTGAGATTATGACCCGAGCCAAAGTTGAACGCTTAACGAACTAAGCCACCCAGGCGCCCCACCAAAGCTCTTTAGGAACTCATAATTGGTATAGCATTCAAGCTAAACTACTCATTGAATAGAAAATACAGAAAAAATGTGTTTAGCAGTTATCCAATTTGTGGACACACACATGTATGTGTATGTATTTGCATACACACACACATATATATGTATATATATACACATATCAAACATAAAATCACAAATTGGGTATGTAGGATGTATCTGAAATTATATATAAGAAACTGGTAACACTGGTTGCCTGCTTCTGGGGCACAAGGTATTAGGAAAAATGTTTGCTGTGTGTACTTTTTCACCTTTTGGATTGTATACTACATGCACATATTGCCTGTTTTAAAATTAAACTGCAAATTAGTGTTTTAAATGAATGATAGGTACACAAGGATTTTGAGTCAGAAAGTCAAAAGGGCTTAGAGAGAAATAGAAAAGGTGTGCAATTTGTCATAGGTAAGTGAGATTACACCCTCCTGGTTATCAGGCAGAGCTGAGCCTTTAAAGAAGAGAAAGTTGTGAGGATATTTGGGGAGTGGGGGAGGGCAGCCTGCTGTGGGGCCGGTAAGGAGGCTATGATGAACTTTAGCACACAATGCAGTGATGTCTGTGTGTCCTCTCTGGCTGTGAGTACATGCATAGAAAGGCAAGATCTGGGTGTGAAGGGTCTGGGAAGAGCCCCTGAGGTTGAATGCAGATTAGAAATCAGCCTTGTGTTGCCTATCCTAGGGAAGTTCAAAGGAACGTGAACTAGAAGTGCCCAAACTTTGTCCTGTCTCACATCCTGGGCTGGTAAGGAGTTAAGCTGTGGAGCCATTCTCAAAGGACTGGACAAGGAACAAAGAAGTAATTGAAGGGTTGGTGGAAAATAGGGCTGAGGAAAAATGGTCCAAGGAGCTGATATTGTTGGTTCTGAAGGAGGACAATTACTGTTCCCTCCTTGACGGCACATCATTGTCATTGAGAGGGTGACCAGCTGTTCTCTGCCACCACAAAGGAGACAAAGAGGGAAAGGGCTTCAACTGTAGCATGAGCAAGCAAAATTAGATTCAGAGAAAATCTTTTGTTAGAAAAAATTAAGTTGTTAAATACTGAGGGAACAGACTCCGAGGGAAGATATGGTATCACTATCCCTCCCTCTAAATTAGACCTAATGGTGTAGAAACCAAGCTGCACTTGACTCAGTCATCCTTGGTGTATCCCAGTGTCTTCATCTTAAGCCGTGCGCAGCAACACCAACCTCATAAAGTCATTATGAAGGTTAAAAGAGAGCCTGTGTGTAAAGCATTTAGAGCATCAGATAGCAGCTCTTGTCCTTTAGGGTAAAATAGATATTGTCTACTAACCGTGAAGGTCTTCAGTGATTTAGATGGTCATCTGAGATGCCCCTGGTGGTCTTCTGAATCAAGCAAATATAACAGTGCTTCAATGGTTTTATGTTCACAGCTTTTAAAGGAAATTCTAACTTTTCTGGAATAAATAGTAAACCATTCGTTTCATCTGGTTTGGTTGTAAGGAGTTCTGATGTCAGTCATATTCCCAGAAGTCACATTTAAACATCTTCACTCTCTGGGGAAGTGCAGACCAGAGTTGTTCAAATACTTTGAACTGGGACCCAAATAGTAAATAAATTTCATACTGCATCACAGTCCAGAAATGCACACACACACATACACACTCACTCACTCATATATATGTGACTGAAACAAAAGTTTGCAAACAAAAGTGCTTGGGCTTTCTATGTGTCATCTATTCTGATATTTTCTATTTTATTTTATTCTAATTTTTAAAAACTGATCTTGCCCCACTAGATGGCTTTCATGACCCGCCAATGGATTGTGACTCATAGTTTGAAAAACTTGTGTCAAGTCTAAGAGCATTGGGCAAGTTTCTGAACTGCTCTGGGATCTACTAGAACAACTATAAAAGGAAGACTAAAGTATCTATTACTTGGTGCCTTACAAAGTTTAATTTAGAACATCAAATACACTGGGCCTCACTTTTATTTAATAGACTCTCCTCAGTTAAAGTTAATGATGTCATTAAAATGGCTGTCATGAAGGCCCTGCATGGAAGCCAGGTATGGGTCCTGGCCCAGACCCCATTTGCTCTTATTTGGTAGGTATCCTCCCAAGTCGTATTTGGTTGGTTTCCTCTCTGGTAACAAATGATCATCAGCAAATCATAAAAGAACCTAGAGCGAGGTGAGAGGTGACCACAATACAAGAGATCAAAGCTTTTCCCAAAATGTGAGAGGACTCTGTTTAATATGAAATCCAGATGAGGGTGAGTGCTGGGGAGCTGCAGAGAGAGGTATACTGGGTCCTCTTCTTCCATGTAAAAGGCAGGGTAGAACAGAATTTATTTTAGGGGAAAAAATCTGTCCCAAGTGGCAAAAACACAAAAGAATAACTAAATATTTATTTCTTAAAGAATCCATCTTGTGGTGCCTGGGTGCCTCAGTTAGTTAAGTGTCTGCCTCTTGATCTCAGCTCAGGTCATGATCTCCCAGTTTGTGGGTTCAAACCCCATGTCTGGCTCTGTACTGACAGTGCGGATCCTGCTTGGGATTCTGTCTCTCCCTCTCTCTGCCTCCCCTCCCAACAATAAATAAATAAAATAAAATAAAAAGAATTCATCTTGGGTATTGAGAAAAATTACCAGAAAGAGTTCTTTCTTTAACTACAACAAGTCCAAAAACTATCAGTGTCATTTGAAATAAATTGTCTGAAAGAACAGATGGGCATTTTACCATAAACACAGCTCCCCTTTACCCAGCAGTTATAATTCCTTGCCTTGATCCCAAAAAAACTAAATACAAACAGTTTTCAAATTTTGTTTCTATCATGTTTGTAACGTCTTATCAAGAGCTGTGAAGTAGGATATTGAGATATATGTGTGTTGTCCCTCTATTCTCCAGTCCTTCCAGAAAAGCCACCACTCTGTGCAGGTAGATAGATCTTGTGCATTTCCTTTTCTTTGCCTACCCACCTCCATGGTCCCATATATCCAACTGGGGGAAAAGCAGAAAACCCCTGAAAGACCTTTTCAAAGAGATTTTAATGGTAACCTGGGAGGAGAGAGAGAAAAGAAGTGCCTTCTGAGCAAGATTAAGAATTTTAGAGACACTGACTGAGAGAATATGGTGTCAACATTACCATCCTCCAACCATAAATCAAAATAGAAACAATATTAACTCATAACATCAATAAAAAGAAATCCAATTAAGGGTGCCTGGGTGGCTCAGTCAGTAAAGCATCTGAGTTCAGCTTAGGTCATGATGTCGCAGTTCATAAATTCAAGCCCTGCGACAGGCTCTGTGCTGACGACTTAGAGCCTGGAACCTGCTTCAGATTTTGTGTGTGTGTGTCTGTGTCTGTGTGTGTCTGTGTGTGTGTCCCTGCCCCTCCTCAGCTCATGCTCTGTCTCTCTCTGTCTCTCAAAAATAAATAAACATTTTAAAAAATCCAATTACACTTAGATTTCTTTTGATCAATTAGATGATTTTTCTGTAACACCAATTCTTCTAAATGTGTGTGTGTGTGTGTGCGCGTGTGTGTGTGTGTGCACGTGCCCATGCCCCTATATTGATAATACTCTAACTAACTATTCAACCTTTGGGTTTATCTAACACTTAGTGCTTTAGAGGAAACATATTCTCAAGACTGGAAAGTAGACTAGTAAGAACTCCCACTCTGCCATAGGTAGTGTGAGAACTTCCAAGAAAAAGACTCCAAGGGGTTTCTAGAAAGTTTGAGCTCTAGCCCCAGGGGTTTCAAGCCTTGCCAAAGATTCAGGCACCCTGAATGTGATGCAGAAACCAGTGAGCTGCAGAGAAGGACTCTGTAGGCTGGGACAATGGGCAGCCCCGTGGTGAACACTGTGGATGGTGTTCCATGATTGATGAAGTTGTCCTATGTGTAAGAGCTTGACACGACACTGGAGTAGAATTCCAATAATGACCAAGACTGATTATCTTGCCAACTTGGAAGAATGGAAAATAGGATTATTTTTCACACATTTAAATTTCTGGCCAGCAATTTAAACTTACTCACTCCTCAACCTGACATCTTAGTGATACCTCTATAGATGTGGCCGAAATCTGTCTTCTTGGACCATGAAGCCTATGGCCTTTGAGAACACGTCTACCAATGTCAGGCAATTTTCTCCCCTGGTCCAGCTCAGCCAATTAGACTTTACATCTTGGCCAAAAGCTGTCAGGTTGGTGTCTTACAAGCAAGACTGGAGCAATAGGCAAAAGATGAGCTGAATACCTATACCCATGTCTTGGGTTTTACATTTCAGAAATAAACTCATACTCCTACTACACTAATACATCATCATCCATTATATTGAAAGGATACAAGACAAGGTGACACTTTAGGGAGACACATCTCACTGCAAAATGATAAATTGTTGCAGACATAAGATGCTCTCAGCACATCCCCCCCTTTCCTATTGGTAGTCAAAGGAAGGGAATGGGTCTGTATCAGATTTGGGGATCAGATATCACGGATGAGGCTGAAAACAGAAAGCTTTGTTCTTTTAACAAAGCCCATTTTCAAAGCATTGTCCCTCCCTGCTACTGTACTTCTCAAAGAGAATCAGATTATCATCAGAATGAGGCCCAGCATCATTTTATAAAGAGAAGTAGATCATTACTCACTGGATTTTAATTACTAGGTTTCATTTTGTTGATGCCACCTCCTTTGATTTTTATTTCTTCTAAAAGATCTCCTTGGAAGTTTCTCCCATCCTTTCGGATTTTATAATTCCATATCTCATGAATATTAAATACCTGGTTTATTAACATTTTTCCTTAATTGATTTTTAAAATTCAGTGCTAAGCATTGGTCTCTATAAATCACTTTAGTAATACTTCTCTATGAATCGCCAATGGTTAATACAACTAATCATGGGCTTTTTCATTAATGGGTAGTTTATTAAAGTATTATTCTTATAGCATAACATTAAACCATCTATCCACAAATGTGGGCTTCCCTGGGCTCAACTGCTGAATGCACTATATTGAAAATGCAGAGCTATGATCTACATGAGAAAATGAGCAGAATGTGTCTATAACAATCACATTTGAAATCTAAAGTTATAATCAGAGCTGGAGTTCCTCTTCTCCCTCCTATAACATAAGATGGAGAAAGTAATTATGAAAATCAAATCAAACAGATTTTCAGCAATAGTAGAAAAAGGAACATGTGAATTATCATTCAGACCAATGAGGGCATGGGAAGGCTTTGGACCCCTCATCCTCAGGGGCAATGTGATATTAGAAAGATATTTCCAAATCAGAAAACTTGATGCGTGGTGTAATGAGGATGAGGACAGTTATGGGCACAAGGACTCCCCACTTCATCCTCATTCATTCATTCATTTATTCAGTCATTCAATGATTCGTTTAGTACATATTTGTTGATTCCCTGCTCTGGGCCAGTTATTGGGCATTCAACAGTGCACACACTGATACATTTCCTATTTTCATGAAGCATGTTATCTAGTAAACTCCAAATCCGCTTTATACAAACAAACACCATGAAAAAAATGTATAAAGAAAAAAGCAACTGAAACAAACTTAGACCTCCATGGCTACAGATACCATGTTTGCACACATAGGTCTAACAGGAGAACAGGAGAAACCTAATGGAGGACCAGGGGGAGGGGAAGGGGGAAAGAGACTTGGGGAGAGAGAGGGACACAAATCCTGAGAGACTACTGAATACTGAAAACGAACCAAAGTTGAAGGGGGACGGGGGGAGAAAGAGGTGATGGTAATGGAGGAGGGCACTTGTGGGGAAGAGCACTGGGTATTGTATGGAAACCAATTTGACAATAAACTATTTAAAAAAAAAAAGAATTAAAAAAAAACTAGACAATCATCATCATACTCATTATGCCTAACCTACCATTTTGCATATAATTACCCAAGTACTTAAAAAAACTTTCCAGAGTAGATCCTGTTACCTTCTATACAGCTGAGGAAGCTGAGGCAGGCTAAGGGGCTTGCTTAAAGTCAAAGGCTAGAAAGTCCAAGTGGTGGGGTTTGAACCAAGACCCACAGCATTCTAGTACCACACTCTTTCCCTGTACAGGGATGTCTTCTCTGGGCAGAGGGCTTTTTCTGCAACTGAAAAAGCAGAATCATCATATTAGAAAAATAGAAAAAGACCTACCTAGGGCGTATTAGCCTGGTTCCTCATAGAAATGCTTCATAAGGATTTATCATCTCTTTTTTAAAGACCATTAGAAGAATAACTTATATATAGATCACCTCTGTTTCTTCTAAAATACTGCAGTTGAAGATATCATGTACCTTTCCTCTGTTATTAAAGACCACACAATAACTTGTTTTGCCAAGCGTACATGTTTTCTTATATTAGATATATAACTCATCCTGTTTCCCTTTTTTCTCTAGCTTCTAGGTAATTCTAAGCTTAAAATCTCTGCTTTTACTTTCATTCTCTCATTTGTTCATTCAACAAACATTTACAGAAAATGATTACTTTAATGTGATTATCTTGTCCTTACCTCAAAAGGCTTTTGATTTCCTTTTTATCTTTATTGTAATTGCTTTTCTATTATATGTTTATTATAATGTATTCTATTACATGTGTTTTGGGGAGTAGGAGAGAGGGTATAAAATGTAAATGATTGATAGCTAAAATAGTTTTACTATAAAAATAATAGAATCTGGGATACACTGTAGTAGCTGTGACTGAGAGTTATAGGGCTTAGGATCTTATAGTCTCTGGGTTCTGCCCCTCTCACAGTGTAAACTGACACAAAATACACTTTCTGAGCCTCTGTTTCATAAAATGGGACTAAGCATTGTTACACTAGATGTTTATAAAAATTAAATAAGATAATGTACATAAAGCATCTGGCACTGCCTGGCACACAGTATTTCTTAGTCACTACTTGTGAATAAAGCAGGTAAATATACAGCAAATAATTCTACCCATAAGTATGCAGTCTCTGAGGGAGGTTGAGCTTGGTTTCCATGGAAAATAAGTGGACATTTTTAAAACCTCAAAATTTAAATTAATTTTAAACTGCTTCCCTTTGGTTCTCTCCAAGATTCTCGGCAATGTTCCATCACCCCTGGTTGTTGAGCCCTCTTGTCTAATTATAAACTAAATTCTGGCTTGTTAGCAGAAAAGATTTTCTCAGGCTCTGTTCTATAAACAATACCAGAAAAATCACAGATGCTTTGAAAACTGCGAGGGCCCTCCCAGTCTGCAGTTTTTGGGGGTTTTTTTGTTTTTGTTTTTTTTTAATCTTTTAACCCCACCAATGAATCTGGCTTTAAAAGTTGTGTATTTGCTATCAATAAGCAAGCACCTTATGCTTTCCTCTTTGATAACTCGAATCACACTTTCCTGTTCATTTCCACGTCTGTATCACTCATAGGAAATTTCTTAAGGGCAGGCAATATTTCTCATTCCCCATTCATCCCCAGTTCTTAACCCAGTGGCAGGCATATAGTAGTTGCTCAAAAATTATTTTCTGAATCAGTGAATGAACTAACCAATTAACGAAAAGCTACATGGTACGTATATATACATTGGAGTACTACATGGCAATGAGAAAGAATGAAATATGGCCATTTGTAGGAAAGTGGATGGACCTCGAGGGTGTCATGCTAAGCGAAATAAGTCAGGCAGAGAAGGATAGATATCATATATTTGCACCCATAAATCTAACAGGAGAACAGAGAAACCTAATGGAGGACCACGGGGAGGGGAAGGGGGAAAGAGAGTTGGGGAGAGAGAGGGACACAAAACCTGAGAGACTATTGAATGCTGAAAACGAACCGAGGGTTGAAGGGGGAGGGGGAAAGGGAAGGGAGGTGGTGGTAATGGAGGAGGGCACTTGTAGGGAAGAGCACTGGGTGTTATATGGAAACCAACTTGACAATAAACTATTAAAAAAAAAACAGAAAAAGAAAAGAAAAGCTACATGAAGCCAAGGACCATATCTAATGCATTTCCATCGCACCTATCATAGTGAATGAATAAATGATCATTTAGCTGAGTCTACTTGAGATACAAAGAACTTTTTAAATAATAACCATTTAAATACAATATTTTAGCTTAAGCCACAAAATAATAACTTTTTAAAATCCCAGAATCAATTTTTGGAGAATTTTCAAAGCCATAACCAGCATTTAAGTTTGGATTTCTTTGTGACTATTTTCATCAAACTTCTCAAACAAACCTTGTGAAGTTCTCACAGGGTTCTGGTGTGGAGTCTTGGTGTTGCACTTTTTCTCTCAGTGATAGGGGAAGCTTGGACAGAGAGGGGTGAATGGACTCTCCCAAGATCAGACTGAGTTTAGTAAGGTCTGCAGCTGCAGCCTGGATTGTGTTCTTCCTAAAACTCAGGTCTACTCCATGTCTAGAAGAAATCAAAGAGGACTGCCAGGGGTTCATTCACTATGAACACCCACGAAACTCTTGAGAAATTACTCTCCAAAGTTGGGTTCAAGGACACAGGCCCATGGAGGGTGATTCTGAGTACCTCCATTCGTAATTGTTCACTTTCACAAGTGGTCTATCATGTACAATATCGACTTGCACATGAAACTCAGCCCCTTCCTAGATTCCCACCCACATATAAAACCCAACCTCACAGAAGCTTTCTTTAAATGGCGGACCTGATAAAATTTGGAGAGTCCAGATTTCTTTGTCAAGTAACTTGGTACCCTTCCCTTTCTCCTCTTCCTGATACCTTCATTTACCCATGTGGAGAAATATCCAAACTGCTTTTATCCTACCTTCTCTTCCTAGTCTTTGTCCTGATGCTTTTATTTTTATACCCAACTAACTCATAAAGATATTTCCCCAAACAATGCACATCCCTTTATAAGAAGAACCTTGAGCCACCTGTTAAAAAATGATTTTAACCACGTGGGTAGAGATTCCTAATTGTTTCCCAATATCCCTTCTCCTTTAATAGGCTTAAAACTAGAACTCTGGAATTTTAACTGGGTGCATGGACACCCAGAACAAAGACTTTCTCAGCTTCCCTTTGTGCCAGATGTAACCATAAAACACAAGCAGAACTAACATGAGTAACTTACTAGTATATCCTTACAAGAAAGGAACATGTCCTACACTTGCTTCACATCTTCTTCCTGTTGGATGAAATATGGACATGACGGTGAATGCTGGGGCGGCCATCTTGGACCATACGAGGAGGTTGCATGTTGAGAATGACAAAGCAACAGGATTGAAGGAGTCTGGGTCCCTGCCAATGCAGAGATGCTATTTTAGTCCTGAGCTACTTACACTGAGACTATTGTATGAGGGACAAATAGACTTTTCACTTGTTTAAGCTACTTTTATTTTGGTTCTTTGTGGCAGACATTAAAACTATATCCTGCCTAATATACCTCTTTACACAGATATTGGCAAACATAAGCAGCATCTGTAAATACTGTGACAGGCATTCTAATCAGATTATCCATTAGAGTAAGCCCTGCTCATTTCCTTTCTATTGCTTTTTTTGTTTTCCTTTTTCATGTAGAATCATTCTGCCAATTCTTATCAACTTGACAGATCTCTATTGTTTTGGGTTATAAATAAAAAGTTTAGCATTTTATATGAAATGGGATTTTTTTCAAACATTTCCAATTAACACTGCATGCTTCTGAATCTAGCATTAGTTTACATTTAACTTAAATTTTAAATTTTCTATTTAAATTTTCTATTTAAATTTCAGTAAGCTTAAAATTTTTCTTTCAGATTGTTTCCTCTATAAATGTTTTAGGGTGAAATATTCAACTATGCAGAGAAACAAAATATATTTTTTAAACCCCAAGAAATCACTAACCAAGCATATTCAAGAAATTTTAAGGTTTTGTCATACTTGGTTCATTTAAACTTTATATATATTACTCTGTGACTTGCTTTTCCATTCAACATTGGGCTCTATTTCATTCATTTTTATTCTCTTTTATAATTATTTTGCAATGTATCCATTCTCCCATTGATAAACATTAAGGTTGCATTCAATTTTTCACTATTCCAATCAATGCTGAAATAAACATCCTCACATCTAATTTCAGGGGCACAGGTTCAGATGTTTTCTAGAATATGTCCTGGAACTGAAATGGTAGCACTATAGTGTATGCACACTTTCAATGTTAATAGACTTTAGTGAATTGCTCTCCAAACTTGCTCCACCAATTATAATCTCATTTCTCTATGTCTTCACTGTCATATAATATTGTCAGCTGTTTTACTCATTGCCAATATGATACCAAATGGTATCTCATTTTAATTTTTATTTCTTTGAATTCTAGTTAAGCTTCTTTGCCAGTCAGTTCTCCTATTCTGTGACTTGTCTCTTAATATTCTTTGCCCATTTTACTATTGGGTTGTTTGGATTTTTCACTGATTGGTAGCTAAATCTTGACATATTTGGGAACCTCAATTTTTCTGGTTATATGCATTACAAATATGTTCTCTCTATGGGCTGTCCTTTAACTTTGATGCATAGAATTTGAACACTGTAGTGTCTATTCTTTATGAATTGTGCTTTTGTCCTGATTAAGAAATTCTTTCCTACCTGAAACCATACAAATATCCTTAAATATTTTATTTGAAAAATTTTTAAGTTTTTCTTCTCAAATATAGGTCTTTAATCCATGGATAAATAATATAATTTGAATTAAGATTTTTAATACTGGGAGTACAAAATTATAGCTTTTATGACAATTGAAGGATTGGCAAAAGAAAAAAATTGTGAAAAAGTAGAAATGACACCCAAAGTATCCACAGAAAGATCAGGGGTAGATGAAAGAATTCTGTCATATGTATTGTTTCTTTTTATGTAATTTTAAAGTACTCCTGGGATCCTTTCGTCCATTTTCTCATGCAACATATGACCCTCAGCTTATGTATCAAGCTCATTTTATGCCCCACTCCAGATCTGCTCATCCTCACATATCCCGCAGCCTTGGCCACTTGCCCTTCTTCCCAGGCTGGAGCAACCCCAGATATGGCTCACTTCCCAGCTGCTGCCACCATCACCTCATATCCTAACATCTCCAATTTCCTCAGCCTCCCTAGGGATGAAGGCTGGGCTTAAGCACAGATTCCTCTGCGCCAGCTGTATGGGAACTGCAGCAGGTCCAGGGTGCAGCCCTAACCTGTTTTTCCCAGCAAGCAGTTGCCCAAAAGGGGTGGGTAATACATCGAGCAAGTAAGAAAAACTCAGTGCCCTGTAGGGAAGGCTTTTCCCAATGGAGCAGAAGATGGAAATAGGTTTGCAGATAAAAAAAAAAAAACCTATTTTTCTTCCACAGTGGACTGGTATAAGAAGCAATGAATCCATGTGACCACTCATGGAGATGTCCCACATTAGCTAGTGATATTTTCTTGAGAAGGTGTACCTAAGCCTGGCAACATACCAACTTGTATTGCTTTCCCTCATTCACTGCCTTATTCCCATTTTTTCCCTCCCTTTTGCACTCTTAGGATTGCATCCTGTGCTCCAATAAGCATTGGCATGAAAGTTTTGTTTCATACTTTCTTTTCCAGGGATCCTACCCTAAGAGAGCTTGCCTACATTTTTCAAACATGAATTATCCATCAGTAACTAAAATTTACAATTCTTCTTAAAACCAGTAAGTAGTTTTCAATTTGTGTATATGACCCATTTCTTTTTTTTAATTATTTTTTATGTTTATTTTTGAGACAGACAGAAACAGAGCATGAGTGGGGGAGGGGCAGAGAGAGAGGGAGACACAGAATCTGAAGCAGGCTCTAGGCTCTGAGCTGTCAGCACAGAGCCCGATACGGGGCTCAAACCCACGAACTGTGAGATCGTGACCTGAGCTGAAGTCGGACGCTTAACCAACTGAGCTACCCAGGCGCCCCCCATTTCTAAGGCAAGGAAGTCTACTAGAGAACTTGTAGGGGAGATTTTTCTCCTTCAAAACCCTCTTCCTTCCCACTTTGAATGTGTTATGTGGAAACCTTAGGTTTGGTGCTTTAGCTGCCATCTTGAAACCATGAGATGGCCTTGCAAATGGCAGAGCTGAAAGGTAGAAGGATCATTGGTACCTGATAACATCTCTGAATCTCAGAACAAACCCAGGAACAGACTATCTCCAGACTTCTTGTTCTATAAAATGGTACTTAAATATCATCACTCTGAGGCCATTACTGCGTATTCTGATGTTTGCAGCCGAAGTCTCCCTAAACTCTGTAGGAGAGGATGAAACCAGCAGAGAAGGCCTTGGGTAGGGCTCTGAAAAATGCCAATGTTAAAAGGACAGACAAGAGAGAAAGGAAGGGGTGTCAGAAGGACTAGCTCAGATATTAATAATCCCAAATAACAAAAACAAGAGTGCTCGTAATCTCGCAGCACCACAAGAAGAAATGTAACTGAAAACTGCCAATTTAGCTCTTTAATTGCAAATCTGTTTAAATATTTGGCCAAGATAAGGTGGAAAACAGGAGCCACAGGTTTTTATCTAAATAAATGTTGTTGTTTTAGTTATGGGAACGTTATTCTTTTTTTTTCATTCCATTATCCCAATCAAGAATTAGTATGGAGTCATTCACTGATAGATAAGGTGAATATCTTCAAATTCCTTGCTTAAGAGTTTCCTATGGGTTTGGGTCATGAAATTCACTTGGCCCTGGAGAAATAATTGCCTGTCAGCATGAAGCCAGGCTAATGAATAATTCTGACAACATCACACACCAAATTAGTGAACTGGCCAACTTCAAATTTCTCAACTAGCTACTGTTTCTGCCAAGTTTTTAATTGTGAATGGACATGATAAGGTTATCCCTCTCCCTTCACTTAGAATAAATATTTGTAGACTCACTGACATTACCCTGCCCATATAATGCATGTATTCTGTCATTGTGTTATTGGTGGTTTAAGGATAAATATTCTTCTAGACCACAGCATAAAAGATGAGATCAGGAAATACTTGGTGGGAGATAATAGCACAATTTTAGAAATTTTTAAGGTAAACTAATTTAGCACTAGGAAGAAGAAAGGGCCTGGGAAAGAGCTCTGGAGTCACAGTTTCTGTTGAATTTCAGCTTTGTCACTTTGAAACTGTGAGAAATTAAGCAAGTTGCTTGGACTCTCTGAATTTAGTTTTTGGTCTGCCAGATGGAGATAACATCAACTCCATAGTGTTGTTCTGAGGACTGAATCATGTCTGGAAATGGCTAGCACAGTGCCTGGCTTATAGTACATTTTAACAAACAACTAAAACCCCTAAATCAAAACACTTACAGATTGTTTTCTTAATATTGGAAGAGATTATTGAGGCTAAATATCTATTAACTACATTGCAAAACCATTGTCCCAAGCAGACTTATTATTCAGCTTGTACGTAGTGTTTTTCTTTGGGCAAAAAATTTCCACTTTTATGTAGTTGTGTCTGTCCGTTTTTTCTATTTATGGCTTCTGTGTTTATGTCTTGCTTAGAAAACCATTCTCATTTTCCAGATTTTAATATGTTGTGCCTTATTTTGTCCTAATACTTGAGTAGTTACATACTGTAATAGTCAGAGATTTTGTGTTAGATTATGATCTAACTTTATTTTTTTCAAAATCAATATCCAGCAATCTCTCTTTTCCATAGAAATGACAACTTTAACATAGATTAAGTTCTGTAAATGTATATCTCCATTTCTAAACTTTGTCATCTGTTTCATTGATCAGTTTATCTATTTCCATATAAGTTGTATATTGTTTTCATTAATACTGCCTTATAGTATCTTTTAATATCTGGTAAGGCATGATCCTCATTATTTTTTTCTCAAAATATTTTTTTATTCTAGCCCAATTTTTTTCAATCAGATGAACTTTAGAAGCAGTTTATTAGTTTTCTTTCCAAAAAAAAAAATCCAGCTGTAAACATTATTAGGATTAGATTGAATTGATATGTTTATGAAATCCATTCTTCCAATCCAGATCTATTTTTGTGTTCTTTAAAAGAGCTACCTCTCATTTCTTATTAGGTTTTTTGATCCCCGTTTTATGGTTTTATTGCTGAGATAAACAGGAGTTGGGTTTTTTTAAAATACTTTCTAGCTGGTCATCACTGTTATACATGGGAAAGCTATGGTTCTGGCTTCTTCTGTGATCAGGTGTGTGATTTTCTGAATCTTTATATTAGTCTTACTAGTTTTTCCATAAGTTTTCTTGAATCTTTAAAAACAGAACATCAGATTTTTACAAAAAGTGAACTGACAATTTTATCTCTTCCAATCAAGTACTTATACATTCTTCTTTTTCTAATTACATTGTATATTTTAAGCTCTGCAGTATAATGTTGAATATAGCAGTGATAACTGGCATCCTCTTGTTTCTGATAGTAGTAGGAATTCTTCTGATGTTTCACCATTAGGTATAATTTTTTTCAAATTCTACATTTGCTGAGAGAGTTGATGAGGTACAGACATTGAGGGTCACCAAACGCCTTTCCAGTGTCTATCTGTTAGTAAATGGCTTTTTGAATGCTGGAGCATCTTTATATTCCTGGGATAAATCCTACCTTATTGTGATTTTTTTTCTACGTTGCTCGATTTAATATATTGGTGTTTTGGGTTTTTTTTCCATCCATGTATCAGTGAGTGAACATAAATTTTTCTTTGTGTGTGCGTTCTGTGATAGTTGTTGAGTTATTGTCTCTCAGCTCCAAGCCCACCCTTCTATACTTCGATTTGTGAGGCTAGAACTCTGCAAACCTTATTTCTGCTCTGTCAGCTGGCTCCAACTAACAAAGGAGACTGCAAGGCTAGAAGAGGAAGAGGGGATTTACTCCTTCCTGACAGCTTGCTGTGATACGCCTGTTTGCTCCACTTCCTGTGTGTGGTTTCCTGGCAACGGCACCGCTTCTTCACCCGGGAGGCAGCAGTGCCTCCCCATAGCAACAGCTGAGTCCAGATTGTAGTTTTATTCAACACTTGCAGAACCAGCCTTGGCATGTTCTGCACCCCTACTCCACCACATCCTAGACACCAGCACAAGTGGGGCAGCAGCCCCTATTGAGAGATCTGAGTTTCAGTTCATGGGACCTCCTCCAAACTTCTGTATTTTAATAAATTTAAGTTCTTCCCTCTATTTCTTCATGCCCTGGGGTGAAACCTTCTTTCTGCAGTTGCTACAATTCTGATACCTTAGAGTTCTCTTTCTATTCTTCTGGTTACCTGGGTAACAGTTTTACATCTAGTTATCAATTCTTTCCATTAGTTATCATTTTTCAGTAATTGGCAAGGTATAGGTCTCCTGACTAGAACTTCACTCATCCCGCTATCCTATCTGGCTTTTGGTAACAAGGTCTGCTAGCGTCTTTGAATGAGTTAGAAAGCTTTCCTTATTTTTTCATCTGTTCTATGAAGTCTAATAAAACTCTCCCATAGATACTCCCGGGCCTGGTGCCTTTTAAGAGGTATATATTGAAACTAATTTTTAATTTCTTCTATAAATATAGTTCTTTTCAATTTTTCTATTTCTTCTTGAGTCAATTTTGATAACCTATATTTTCCAAGAAAAGCATCCATTTCAACATAATTTTCTAATGTGTTCCTATTAAGTTGTTGACAGTATTCTCTTAAAATTCAGTTATCACTCATATTTTAATTTGACCAGTTATAAAATCTTAGATTCAAAATCAGATTCTTTCAGGCCTTTGAGAATTTGGTCCATGGTCTTTTAGCATTCTGCCAGTGAGAAGTCTGTTACCACTCATCTCCTTTCCCTTTTGTAGAGAAAACTTCCCTTTCTTTTTCATTCTTTCTCCCCCTGTAAACGTTTCCTAATTTTTTTCTTTATTCTCCTAGACTGAAGAATTTTCACCAGGTTTATTTTGCTGCAAAATTTTTTCTGCTTATAATTCTCTGTAGAATGTGTCTGTTTCAATGTAATATGTCTATTCAGCTCCAGAATTTTTTCCTGTTGTTTCAATAATCTTTGATTATTTCCTTTCTCTGTCTGGAAATCTTATCAGATGAATATTGGACTAGCTTTCACTCCTGCCCATGATAGAGAAACAGAGCCTGGATTTATGCTCTTGTCTTAAATGATTAGAAAACTGGAAGATATATGAAATAATGAGTGTTATAGACATTAGATAATAGAATTTAGAACTGTCATCCCTGAGAAAAGTGAAACAAATTAGGTGATTGTGACAATTGGCTGAGCTTATTTTTGGGAGGCAGTTTCCAGGCCATAACGCAGGGAGGATGCCACCAAACAGAGATAATTTGGCAATCTTGTTAAGTTGAGGTAGTTCAGGAAACTACCATTGCTTAGCTATCAAATGGTCAAATACTAAAAAGTATGATCACACTTTCTGTTGGCAAGACTGTCGGGAAACAGGCACCAACACTCTCATACATGTTGGTGGGAATGTAAACCAGTAAAACTCTTCAGGAAGTATATTAGACAACATATGTACTTACCTTTCGAACCAGCAATCTCCTTCTAGAAATCTATCTTGAAGATACACCATATGTACATATGTGTACATATATTCATTACATCACTGTTTACAACTGCAAAAATATTAAACAACCTAAGTGCACATATATGGGGGACTGGTTAGATGAACTAGAACACATCCACGTAGGAGAGTATAATGCCACTATAGAAAAGAATGAGGAGATTTCTATGAGATTATAGGGCGTAATCTCCAGGATATAGCCAACTGAAAAACAGAAACAAAGTATGAAGAATGTATATAGTATGCCATCCTTCCTGTAAGAAAGAAAAATATATAAGAAAATATATTTCTGCTCATTTGATAAGAATTGACCAGAAACTAATGAGATTGTCACCTGTGAGAGGTGGGTGAGGATGAGATGGAAAGAATAAAAGAGGAATGGGATGATAGGGTTGAGAAGGGTAAGACACTTCTCTGAATATATATTTTGAATAGCTTTGACTCTCAGAATTATGGTCATGTTTCATATGCCAGAAGAGAAACAATCCACTACCATCAACGAAGATGAGTGTATGCAGAATGGAAGGGAAGGGGAGGACTCAAAACAGGATGCAAGCAGTAACAAGTAAACCTAACCATGATACAAATGAATCATATAGTCAAACTTGCTGCATCTCTGCAAATTCAAATCAGAGTCCAAACCATACAGGCAGAACTCACTGTACAAGCCTGAGACTACCTCATAGTTGTCTCATACCTAACTTTGTCATGCTTTTCCAATGCCTGCACATCTGGAGCCTTCTAACTGCTGTACTGAGTTCAGCTATTTGTCATCATCCTAAGCAACATCCTTAGTTAGCATCTCAAGGAAGCCGTAGGCTTAGGAAAATGTTCATTACTTTTAGATTTGACTCATTTTTCTCCATTTTAGAATTTGGGGTGGAGGGAGGCTGGGGGGGTGGGAGAGAGGGAGAGGGGGAGAGAGGGAGAGAGGAGAGAGGAAGAGAGAGAGAGAAAGAATATCTTAACCAATCTTAACTCCACTGAGTGTAGAGCCAAACACAGGGCTCAATCCCACGACCCTGAAATCATGACCTGAGCTGAAATAAAGGGTCAGATGCTCAGCTGACTGAGCTACCCAGACGCCTGTAGATTTGGCTCTTAGTTTTAGAAATATCTGCTATTGGGATCAAGACTGTCCCCTGTCAAATAAGGGGTAGAAAAATAAAGAGATTGATTGGCACTGGGTTGATGGAAAAGAAAATTCTTCTTTTGTGAAATAAAGGGCACTATGGTGAATGAAAAGATTTCATAATCATCAGTTTCTACATGACTTTAGAATGTTCTTCATGCTCATTAACAAAGATTAATTACAGTTATCTTTCTGAGTTTAATCAAAATTGGAAGAGAAGTAGGCACAGGTTTTAAAAGCCTGGTGAGACACCGAATACATGAGTGCTTAAATGACTCACCGTTGGGGACCAGAACTCTCAGCTTATCATGATGTGTTAGGTATATTACTGAGAAATAACCAATAATCAAGAAGTCATTTTTTTTACCTTTAAAAATATTGACCTGCTGATTTGACACTCAACAATTTCTCATGAGGAAATCATCAAACACACACACAAGTGTTTATGTACAAAGATTGCAGCGTTATTTTTCATAGCACGATAATGGAAGGTACCCAGATGTCCAACAGTAGAGAAACAGTGAAGTACATTATGCTACAGCAATATGTTATATCATGCATCTATTTAAAATGTTTTCCAAAAAAATAATAAAAAATGTTTTCCAAAAACATCTAATGAGATGTAAACACTCAGAATATTAGAAAATAATGCTACAAGAAAGCTTGCCTGCATAATGCTACCTACTAACAGAAAAATGCTGGATATCTATAGCTCAGAAGTGTTTTCATCGTGTTAAATTTTTTTTAGTAGGGTAAATATATATGTGTGTGTATATACTGCGTTATATAAGTATTTATATATTTTTGTTTATATGCACACACACATAGAAAAAAAAAGCCTAGAACAATTAATAAGGAAGGGGAAAAATGACTAGATGGAAACACCGAAATGTTAACAATGTATACCTTTGGGTAACTATTGCTTTCTTATATTTTGGATGCTTTCCAGATATCCTGCACTAAACATGAGTTACTTTTGTAACTATTTTGCCTATTGCTCAAGCCAATAAACTTGCAGCCATCTCAATCTTTTTTCCCTAAGGTCCCATATCAAATCCATCAGCAAAACTGTCAACTCTGTCTTGAAAGCAGTACTGAACCTATTCACTCTCTTATCTCCCCTTTTGATGGTCCAAATTACTCCTATCTGGCACCTGAATTTCTGCCACAGCCTACTTTCTGGTGTTTTTATTCCACACTTCCTCTCCACTCCCACCCTCCCCCCGTCTCTTTAGAAGGCCAGAGGTGGGGTTTTAAGAGAAAATGATGGGGTAATAAAACAGGGTCCCATTGACAGAACAAGCCAAAGTCTAAAGAGGAGCATTTATTTCTAATGGGAGAATTCCAGGAAAGGCTGATATAATTCAAGGAATACCGAGGCCTGACATTGCATATGAAGTTATATTCCAATTCTGTGCTTAAATTACACACCCCATCTCCCATTTTCAACACAAAACACACAATGAAAATCTCTTCTCCATAGTAGCATTGAGTTAGTGGTGCTTTGTTTTGCTTGTGGTAAATACATTCAGACCTAACATTGAGAAAGTAGGAAACAAGATGACAAACAAAGAGCAGGAAAGAACTGGAGAAAGAAGTGACTGACAGGAAATCTTCAGGAAGCACTGAAGTAGAGCACTGAATTTCCCACAGTAGGTGTGAGGGAGACTTGAGCCATTTTACTTCCATAAGAAGAGAAAAGGGACCTCAAAAGTCTGGAGAACATAAGCATATCCACTCAGGCAATTGTTACATTAACTCAATATCAGGGAAACAATGTGTTGGACAGATGTCATTTCCACATTGCTCTCTTTTTTTTTTTTTAAGTTTATTTATTTCATTACTTAGAGTGTGTGTGTGTGTGTGTGTGTGTGTGTGTGTGTGTGTGCGCGCGCGCGCGCGCAAGTGCACAGGAGGCAGAGAAGGGGAGACAGAGAATCCCAGGCAGGCCCAGCACTGTCAGCACAGAGCCCAATGCTGGGCTCAATCCCACATGATTTTGTGGGACACTTAACTGACTGAGCCACCCAGGTGTCCCTCTGCATTGCTTTCTAATTGGCTTATGTGACTATCTCATTAGCAGAGTCAATGCCTCATTAATCTTTATATGCCTGACACCTACCACAAGACCTGCCACAAAACAGGCATCAGTAAACAGCCATAAAATGAGTGGATTAGCGAATTAGGAAGGAAGAAGGGAGGGAGGAAGGAAGGAAGGGAGAAAGAAAGAAGGGAGGGAGGGAGGGAAGAAGGAAGAAAGGGAGGAAAGGCAAGAAAGAGGGAAAGAAGGGAGAGAAGGAGGAAGAACGAATGAATGAATTTACAGATAACAATAAGAATGACTAGTGCTCCTGGAGCATTTACTATATCAGGTGCTGTTCTAAGTGCTTTCATGTACGAACTCATTGACTAAAGATTAGAAATTAGTTCCTGCTGGCTTTATGTACCTTGTATATTTTCATTATTAATGTCACCACTGATCAGATTCATGGTCCAGAGAAACTCTCTAATGAGACTGATTTTAAAAAGCAGATGTCCTTAATTAAAAAGAGGAAGCTCATCAGAGCTGTTCTTATATAAGTCATCCAGGTGCTGTTGGCTTATGAAAATGCGTATGAGCACCAGAGGTTAGAAATGCTGAGGGGATGTCCTCATTATTCCATGATATGAACAACTAGAATTGACAGGCTAAGTCAAAGCAAAGTAATTACGCTGTTGATTCAGGACGCCCCAAAAGCTGCTGGTCTCGCAGTTGTCTTAGCTCACTAATAACAAACCTAACATCGACACGTAAATTTTTCCCAAAGGTCTTCAAGTTCATCCTCTTTCATTTCCTCATTCAATAAGTATTTATTGGGCGTCTACCTTGCACAAGGCACCATGTGCCCAGGTACAGAAGTCGCGGAACACTGTCACTGCTCTGTGGAGTTCACGTGACCTCCCAACTGAGACAGCAGAACAGTAATTCCCACTTCACAGAAAAAATGAAGGCTAAAGGGCTTAAGAGACTCTGATCACGATCAAAGATAATGACACTGGATTCTAACTCTTGCTACTTAGAATTTAAAACATGGTAACTTGTGTAGAGTGATCTTCTTACATAGAGATAACATAGTTTACAGTATTTTGGTTTCTCCTCAGACTGAAGGAATATTTTCCCATGTATCAAACACGTAGTGTGAAGGTGGAACCCTCCGTTCCCTTGTCACAGTGTTGCTAAGAGGATTCAATGGGGAGGGCTTTGGTAGGAAAGCTGTAGGCATCCTTGATTCCTCTCTTTCTCTCAAATCCCTCAAATCTTATCCAAAACCCAGTCACTTCCCTCTACCTCCATCGCTACACTCTGGCCTCAGCCATCTTCATCTCTTGTCACACTGTCTACCACCCTTGTTCCTCTTCACTTTCCTCACCACAATAACCAGAAGGATCCTTTTAACATGGAAGTTGGAACTTGTCACTTCTCTGACCAAAACCCTAAAAAGACTCACCCATTTCACTGAGAATTAAAACCAGTCAGCATCCTTACGGTGGCCCACAAGGCACTGCACAATCTGGCCCCTATTTCACCTGACCTCACCTCCTTCGTTCTCCTCTTTGACTCTTGCTATCTAGTCACACTGACTTTCCCACTGTTTCTCAACCCACAGGGTCTGTTTCCACCTCAGGGCCTTTGCACTAGCTCTTCTCTCTGCCTCAGAGTTTCACCCCACATATCTGCATCTCTAAGTCTTTGCTCAAGTATTATCTTGGGGATAGACTGCCCTGAGCACTCTATTTGAACTTGTCACACCCTCAGATACTTCTGAGATCTCCCAGACTCCCTTACCTTGCTCTATTTATTTTCCTTGTCATGCTTACCATTTTACAAAAAAAACTATATAAATTGTTTCCATATTATTTTCATTGTCTTTCTTCTTCCACAAAGTCAGGAATCTCTCTTCCTTTTATTTATTTATGTGTTCCCAGAAACTAGAATAATGCCTGGCATATTTAAAGCACCCAGCATACATAATCATTATCATTATTATTATTTGTGAATGTCAAGGGACAGAAACTAGGAGACTTTTAGAGAAAGTGATTCCCTTACTGAAGATACCAGTCTCCAGAGAAGGAGATAAAAGTTTTTCATAGTCAAAGGTAATTAGATTTGAATTCGAGCTTTGCCATTTACTTAGTGCCTTGAGCCAGTTATTCTGTCCGTGAGTTTCAAGTCTTTGAATGCAAAAATGGGAAAACTATTACTTACCTCACAAGGTTGCAGGATTGATGGAGTGATGTAATATATAGAAAGTGTCCACATGTAGTCTGTTTGGGATTCTCCCTTTCCCCCTCTCTCTGTCCTCCCCCACTCATGTTCTTTCTCTCTCTCTCAAAATTAATAAATAAACTTAAAAAAAAGAAAAGAAAGTTTCAATTAATATTGACTCTTCCACACTATTACTTAAGTAGCAATTTTGTTTTACTTTGGCCAGATTCTTATTTAACAGCATGTCTTTGAACACAGTCCTTCCGCCTTTGAGATCCTCAGTCCACACAACTATATAATGAAAGGGTTCATTGAGATGTTCTCTCAGTAGGAGCCCATGAACACTACCAGCTTGGAGACTTCCAAGGGGCCCAGTGGGAACCTTGGGCCTCACAAGACATTGCTTCAACTTTTTCCAATGAGTTAGCTAATCTACCTCTGTTCGTTACCCAGCCCTTTAAAAGTCAACAGATAATAACAGGAGATAAATAAAACCTTTGTCACTTACTGCTGCCTCATTTTTATGCAAGTGAGATGCCAAAAGGAGTTGCAACAGGAACCTTTGAACAGGAGACCAGTCAAATGGCACATGTTGATAAACTTGTTTCGAATGCAGTTTTTCCACTGGAATTTTTCAGAATTAGCCAACTGTATTAACCAAGACCCTTCGAGACAGCTGTTTAGATTAGTTATCTCCAAACTTCCCACCACTAGACATCCTGTTCTTTCCCCCAACCTCCCCTATATAAGCCCAGGTCTCCAAAGTTCTTTCTACCAATAAATTGATGTAGATGTATCAAGTGATAATTTCTATATTTTTTACATTAGTTGAACTAATGGTATAGTCAAAGACTTATGCTCATTAGAACTTCCAATAAGCATGAGGTAGGCATTTTCATGTTGCATGGTTATCCTTCGAGCCACAAAGAAATGTAATATTTTACACAGCCTAAGCAGACTAATTTGAAGTCTATTCATTTGTTCAACATATATTTAATGAACACCTGTTATCTGCCAGACACTATTCTAGGTGCTGCAATATACCAGTGAACAAAATGCACAAAAAGTCCTACCCCTGTGGATTTCGTGCTGTAAGGAATATAGACAATAAAAAAGAAAAATAAAATATACAGATGGCATAAATTCTAAGGGAAACAAAGCAGGAAGGAAGATGGGAGGCTCAAAACATTTTAGGGGTCCAGGGGTTCTCTTTAACGGTAAGGTTTTTCTTTTTAATGGTGAGAAGGTGACATTTGAGCAAAGATCTGGAGGATGTGACAGAGTGATCCCTTGAGGCATCTGGGAGAAGAGGGACAGGCCTGAGGAGGAAGCATGCCCAGTGTCTTTGGGAAGTAACTGGAAGGACAGCTAAGAACCAGGAAGCAGAGGAGAATAGATCAAAAAACTCTTGGAGTCTGTGCTCAGGATGAGTTTTTACTATTTGTGAGAAGGGAGCCATTGGGAGGGTTTTGAGAAAAGCAATGGCTTGATCTTCTATTTAGTGGCACCATTCAAACAGTTGTGTGAGGCAATGGGACGTTCCCAGTAGTACCCCCGAAATATTAAAAAGGGCTCCTCAGGGGCACCCGGCTGGCTCAGTCAGTGGAATGTGTCACTCTTGATCCTGGAATTGTGAGTTTGAGCCTCATGATGAGAGTAGAGATTACTTAAAAATAAAATCTTTTTTAAAAATTCCAAAATCGCTTTGTTAAAAAAATAAAATAAAATAAAAGGGATACCTGGATGGCTCAGTCAATTACGTGCCCGACTCTTGGTTTTTGGCTCAGGTCATGATCTCATGGTTTGTGGATTCAAGCCGCACATCTGACTCCATGTTGAAGGCGAGGAGCCTGCTGGGGATTCGGTCTCCCTTTCTCCCTGCCCCACCCCTGCTCACTCTCTATCTCTCTCTCTCAAGATAAATAAATGAATAAACATTTTTAATTTAATAAATAAAAATAAAAAGGGCTCATGATAGTAGTAAAGGCTAGCTCAAAAAATTTAGAGTTTAAGCATTATTAATAGTAGCCAAAAAGTGGAAACAACCCAAATGTCCATCAATTGATGAACAGATAAAATGTGGTATATTCATATAGTGGGATATTATTTGGCCATTAAAAGGAATGAAGTACTAACACATGCTACAACGCGGATGAACCTTGAAAACACTATGCTGAATGCAAGAAGCCAGTCACATAAGACCATATATGATCCTATTTATATGAGATGTTCATAATGGGCAAATACACAGAGACAGATAAAGTAGATTAGTGGTTGCCAGGAGAGGGGGAAAGTGGGACTGAGGAGTAACTACTAACGGGTACCAGGTTCTTTTGGGGCAATAAAAACGCTCTGGATTACACAGTGATGTTGGTTGCACAACTCTGTGAACATGCTAAAAGCTGCTGAGCTTTACATTTTAAAAGCATGGATATTATGGCATGTGAATCAAATCTCACTTTTTTCAAACAAAGGGTTTCAGGTTTTGGAAACCAATGCCAAGTAAATGACGTTTTCTTTCTGCTCTCTGCCATGCCGCTGTCCTCACTCAGGTAACGCGCAGCACTACGTGAAACCACTTCTGTGAAAGCGTCAACTGAAGTCACATGTGAGACCCCAGGAGTGACCAGCAGCACAGCCTGCCTGACCCAGTCCAAATTGCTGACCCATAGAACTGTGGAGCATTTCATAGTTTTGCATTTCAAAAACATAAAAAACCAAAGTGGTGGTTTTTTCTGCAGTGATAGATAAGTATTACAGAAATCTTTGGAGTTTTAAATAAGGTGTGGAATAAAATTTTTATTGCTTAAAGACCAGTTTCATCCCAAATATACTGATGAATCCATCCATAAAAACCATGGTGTTCAGGCGCACCTGGGTTAAGCGTCCGACTTCGGCTCAGTTCATGGTCTCAGGGTCTGTGGGTTTGAGCCCCACTTTGGGCTCTGTGCTGACAGCTCAAAGCATCCATCCTGCTTCAAATTGTGTGTGTATCTCTCTCTCTGCCCCTCCCCAGCTCATATTCTGTCTGTCTCTCTCTCTCTCAAAATTAAATAAACATTAAAAAAAATTTTTTTAAACCCATGGTCTTCAATCTTTCTAAAAAAGATAAAAATATTACAGCCTTCATTAGAGAGAGTGTAGCTTACAAGGCTATGTTGGGGCACAGGGGTCTTACTCCCTTCTCTTCAAAATGAAATCTTAGTCTCAAGCATATTAAAACCATGTGAAACCACAAACACTAGACAAAAAAGGAGCCAAAAGTCATTTGACTCTTTACCCTATTTCAGCTAAGAATAGTATGAGAAAAATTCTGATGAAAACCAGGAGAGTATTTTAGACCAGAATTCATTATGAAATGTGTTTCCAAAGAAGATTAAAAAGGAAGGGGAGAGCAAGGGACACAAATCATGAGAGACTATTGAATACTGAAAACAAACCGAGGACTGAAGGGGGAGGGGGGATGGTCATGGAGGGGGGCCCTTGTGGGGAGAAGCACTGATGTTATATGGAAACCAATTTGACAATAAACTATTATAAATTTAAAAAAAGATTATACTTCTCCCCAATTAGATTTAAAAAAAAAAAAAAGGAAGTATCTGTGAGCCCTAAACTGTGGTGTTTTGAGTCTGTGTTATGCTGAAATAATCAAGGAGCCATTACATCATTCTTAAAAATGTGAAAGACTGAAGGATGATCTTTGAACATACAAGCTTGGAAACAACTTGAAAACAACCAGCACTCTTAAAATATAAAAAGCTATTTTGTGAAAAAAAATTCTGTAATTAGTAAAAGCCAAGATGTTTGCTCTTGCTGTGCATAATTATTTGATCTGCAGAGAAATGGGATTCACTTTTGTTATATAAATAGCATTTTTTAAAAATGGCTCTTTAAGTGATAATATTTAACCAGGCTTTATGGCTATTTATTCACAGTACCTCATAGTATTTTCCATTAATTTTTTTCAAGGATGTTAACATTATCTTCCTGGGGTGTTCCTCATCATGTTTGATCACACATTATGGTCAGATAATATATGGCTTGAAAGAAAACTATATATAATACTTTCAAAATGGGTTTACTTAATTCCAATGTCTTACAATATCTTATATTTCAATATCTTATAGCATGCATGGGAAAAGACGAGAGAGAGATAATTTAGAGAAGTTCTTGCCCCACCACTCCAAGTCAAGTTTGCCCACTCAGTGTACAGCAGAGAGGAAAAGGAATGTAGAAACAGATGAGAAAGAAAAGGGAGGGGAGGGGAGGGGAGAGGAGGGGAAGG
>PJEM01006420.1:0-24649 GCA_004023845.1 Helogale parvula
GCAGACATATGGTATCTATCCTTCTCTGCCTGACTTATTTCGCTTAGCATGACACCCTCGAGGTCCATCCACTTTCCTACAAATGGCCATATATCATTCTTTCTCATTGCCATATAGTACTCCATTGTATATGTATACCACATCTTCTTGATCCATTCATCAGTTGATGGACATTTAGGCTCTTTCCATGTTTTGGCTATTGTTGACATTGCTGCTATGAACATTGGGGTACATGTGCTCCTATGCCTTTCAACTTCATTCATTTATGATGTACACTCTGCTTTGGATTCTGTGACACCACTCTTAGCTGGATCATACCTTAGCCTCTCTATTTTTATCAGGTTTCTTGTAGCCATCTTTCCTTATTCTTATTGATCCTTTCTGTGCATGATTGTGTCCTTTTTCATGACTCCATCTAATATTTTTATGATGATCACACATGCACACACACGTGTATACACAAACACACACACACACTGAGAAAGAGAGAGAGAGATGTCTACACACTCCTACTCAGTCTATTTCCTCATCTCTAAACCTGCATATATAATCTCTCTTGAATGTTGCAGAAACTCAACCTGTCTGGAACTGAACTCATTACCCACCTACAAAGTATAGGTTTGACTGTAGTGCAATTAGGAGTATTCAGAGTTACAGACATCCTGAAGAAATATGTTTAAGGGACCTGTACCAGTGCAGAGGGCTGTCTCCAGAGATGCAGCAAAGTCCTTCCTTTATCTTGTCTTTTGTTAGGAATTTGGGTAGAGATATTGACGGCCAGTTGACCGCATATTTTGAATGATAGGAAGTTTCTTAGGGGGCAGTGAATATGGTAGGTGCCAGAATCAAGACCCCCAAGTGACCTCAATTGGCTTTAGTGATTGCCAATCCCAACAAAATAAAGTTTAATGGGGACAAATGCAGAGTTTTGTTTCTGTGTCCAAAAAATCCAACTGTACCAACAGAGAGGCGACTGAACCGGTGCCAGATGTGAAAACCATGTAGGTTTTGTGTTTTGTTGGCTGAGTTCAACGTGAGTTGGTAGAGTGATGTATCGGTTTTTAGTGTTGCCTCCCATCTATCACTTAAAAGGAAAATGGACACAGTGGGTTATTATCAGGAAGAAGGGATTTGACCACAGGTCGCATGAGGCCCGGGTAAGAGAACAGAGGCTACTGAGCTTCTCACTGAGACTTTCTCTTGAATCAAAAGAAGGGCAGAAGCAGTAGTACCTTGTTATTCGTGTGTCTGGGAATATGGGTGGGGAAACACCCGCGGAGGGAGGGGATGAGAAGGTATCACTGCCCGGCCCAACATTGTTTTGCAAAGAGCCTTTTCCTGGCTAAGTGGCCGGTTGATCCCTGCCACCATCACCTCTGAGCAGCATACGGATTAAAATATAATTGGCTTTTACAACCCAGTAGATATAATAGGTCCCCAAAGGGAAGGAACACCAAGGTGGGTGTTTCAGCAGAGGAAGGAAGGCAGGAGGTGGAATCAAAACACAGGCGTGGGCTGAAAATCACTTTTTCTGTTAGGGAACAGATCCACGGTTTATCTGCATCATCTCTGATTGCACTTCTTTCCCACCTTCCAGAACCTTCTAGAGTAGATGGTTGTAAATCAAATAACCAATGGCTGTAAAAATAGCACTGGCATTTGATTTTTATCACAAGCCCGAGTGTAGACAGGCCATAGTCGAGGAAACCCAGGGGAGAGGTGAAAAGCCATGTCCGAGGCTACTAGTTGGTGACAAAACCTGGATCACTTAACCCCCTGCTCCAGGAGAGAAGCCTCCTTTGGTCTGTCAGGATGGCAGCGGAGGGGGGTGAGGTTGGGGGTGTTGGAGAAAACAGCTGTCGGCTCGGTCTCTGCATCACTGAGCTCTGCGTTAGTGCTCTTAAACTAAGACTGCCGACTTCCTGAGCAGGCCGGCACTTCCCGGATGGACACGGCAGGACTGTGCAGTCTAGATGCCTCTTCTCGGCTTCCAGGTGGCCTGGGGACTTGGACAGCTGTTGGTGTCGCTGCTCTGTGAGCCCACAGCACACTTGACATTGGAGGCCTTCGTGCTGAACTTGCTGCAGCTGGAACAGCGTAAGGGGACTTGCATTCTCTGAAGCTTCCGATTGGTAAGTGTATGGATTTCCCAGGGCTGCATCGCGAAGAGCCACTAGCGGGGTTGGCTTGAAACAACAGATGTTTATTTTCTTACAGTTCTGGAGGCCAGAAGGCTGCGAAGAAGGGGTTGGTGGGGCCGTGCTCTCTCTAAGGACTTCCTGTCCCCACCCAGCTTCTGGTGTGGCGTTCACTCCAATCTCTGACTCTGTCGTCACAGCCGTCTTCACTGTGTGTGTGTCTGTCTCCAAATCTCTCCTTCCTTATGAGGTCACCAGGCATCGGGTTAAGCGCCCACCCATATCTAGTGTGATTTCCCTTGATTACGTCTGCAAAGCCCCTTGGCCACACAAGGTGCCTGTTCACAGGTTCTGGGGATTAGGACGCGGACGCCTGTGCGGGCCATTGTTCTGCTTCTGCACCACCTAACATCAGAGTAGACGGCGTCCATCATGGTGCCTTTCCCATAACGGACCCTGGATTTATATATATTTGAATCGAATTGGAATGAATGTAGGTCTGTTACTCCCAAGTCCCCTCCATAGAAGGAAAGCTTGGTAGGAACACGTTGACCTTCCTGCTGCGGAAACCGCTGGGTGCTGGGCCACGGGGTCTACCCCAGGGACTGTGAGGCGGGAGCTAAGGTTCTCAGTGGGACAAGGATGGCGGGCTCTGGGGAGAAAGCCCAAGTATGGCTATAAAACAGAGGGACGATAGCTAAGGCAGCAAAACAGAGCAAGGGAGGGTCAGGAACCAGAGAAGGTGGGGTCTGGAGAGACTAATAACCACAATGGCCGTCCTATGAATGCAGAGTATGAAGGGTCATTCTGCGCAGGCACCGTGTTGACTGCTGCGGTCCTGTTAGCTCTTACAAGAGCCTGGTGAGGTTGGCGCTGTTAATGTCCTCCTTCTCCAGAGGAGGAAACTGAGGCAGATGGCAAAGAAATAACTTGCCAAAGCTTGGGAGCTAACTAGTTGCCGAGTCGGGATTTGAACTGAGGTCAGTTCAACTTCAGAGTCCGTAAGATCAACCTGCGTTCACAAGCCCCAGTCACACTTCTGATGTCCCGAGTCTGTGCCTGTGGTACCTGCCCTGGGGGGCAGCCTCAGCGCAGCCAGCCTCAGGGGACTGGATCCACCACGCTGGTTTGATTTGAACTAAGTTCCACACAGCTGAGCTGACTACAGTCCGATCGTTGAGGATTTGGTGGGCATCATAAGCATGAGTGCTTTGTATTATTATTTTTGTTGTTATTTTCCATTGACAAAACATCTCTTATAGTGTTTTTTTCTTCCAGTTTCATTGAAATATAATTGACATACATATAATTAAGGTAGACAGCATAATGACCTGGTTTACGTCTATTGCAAAATGATTATCTGTGTTAGCACTGATCCCATAGAGTTTCAGAAAACTCTTTTTCTGTCATGTGATGTGCATCTCTGATCAGTCAGCGGCTTCTAAATTAAGTCCGGGCTTGGCCTGCATCCTAACAATCCGTTCTTTTATAATTATTATGGTTTTTCCCGTTGTTGTCATGTCACACGGGCACTGCTTCTCTCCTAGTGTTATCTGCAGCCCTGATAAATCAGTGGCTCTAAATTAAGTCCAGGCCAGGCTGGCTGTTAGGAATTCTTCTGTAACTGCCCATTGCATTTTGGCAAGAGCCCCCAGCTGGGGTGAGCCCTGTATTAGCATTTTAATTGCTGGCTGATTGCTTTCCTGTTGCAAGACTCAGCCCACAAAGGTATAGCAAGCAAGTTTCAATTAGTTCTTTTCCTGTGATTTACTGGCCCTATAAAGAACATCTCCCTGTAGCACTTGGAAAGTAATATCCTTAATGTACTGAAAGCCATACAGAACATTAAAGAAAAAGAATTGCCTTTACCAAAGTATGGGCATCCAGGGTCTCAAGAAAAAGACCTGTCTGATGGATAATAAATTTTCTTGGGTGTGTTCCTACTGAGACAAAAAACAGGCTAACCCCCCAAGGCTCCTTCAAATCCCGGGCTGGGTAGCATCCCCTTAAGGCCAACGTGGAGACACCACCGCTGAGCTCTCCACCTTGACCTGCCTGCTTTTGTAGCGGAGCTAGCTCATCAAAATGGCATCTGTTAAGCTCAGCAAATTTATACACCAGGTTATTAGTTGCTTGTGTTGTTAGATCTAAGAACCAGGAGGCTGGCACCTTCTGGAAACGTTCGGCTCCCTTATCACTTGTTAAAACGGATTCGGGGGCCCCATCTTCCATGCCGATCTGGGTCAGGAGGCTGGAGTAGCAACCCAAGACTAAACTTCAGCCATGTTTCTTCCTTACGATGGGCCCCTGACTTCTCTTTTCTTGGAGTATTTACTCAGGAAAACTTGTAAGTGTAAATTCTCTGCCCCTTGAGATGAAATCTTCTTCCAGCCTCTGCCAGTTCTACAACCCAGGCAGGTCCTTCTCGAGGACTTGGGAGCCGTCCCTTTGGGATGTCAGCGTCAGGAAACACGGTGGCTTCCACAAGTGCCCATCAGCAAACGCGCGGGGCCCAGTCACACTGACCAGCCTCGCCTAACATCCTCCAGTACTTCCTGCATCCGCGGAGTGGAGTCTGCCTCCCCTGTTGCCTCTGCCCTGACCCGTCCTCTATAGCCCGGAACAAAGCCCTCCTTGCTCATCCAGCATCTAGTGCCATTCTTCTTTGACAGTTCAGTCTGAGTGTCTGCGATGGGGGTGATGTCGGTCTGTGGGCAGCGCTTTACGCAGCAGCAGGACGGAGGCGGCCCACATGGGGGGTCGTACCGCGTGCCGTCCTGGATCGAAGGTCTTGGTGCGCACGTCCTGCCTTCTGCTCTCAGATCTGGGTACAACCAGTCTGGCCACTGCGGTTAAAGAGGGACCACAGCCTGTGCTGTGACCTCACCGTTGGCACGTCTCGGAGCCAACGCCGACCGCCCTGTAGATCACTCAGTGCAGCTATGGTGCCTCATTGGCCGGCTGCCCTTTGCACGTCCAACTCTGTGGGTCCTGGGTTTCTTCCTTTCGTTGGGAGGCTGTAGCTGAAAGGCAGCCGGCTCCTTTGTTTATTTTTAAGACCACGAAGAGACCAATGGTCCAGGGCCTCCTTTTTGCAGACTCAGCCCTTCCTGCCCTAACCAGACTGGGTCCTAATGGCGCGGGTCTGGGTCCTAATGGCGTGGTTTTAACATGAACTTGAGTTGGAGCCCTCAACATATCTATGAAAGCCCAAAAGACCCTGTCTTCAGGGCTAGTCTGTGGCTTGATGTTCGTGCGAAGTGGGAATGGAGAGTGAAGGGAAGATACTGTATATTCTGGGTTAAACAGTGTTTAGATAAGTTAATAAGAAACAGTAGAATGTGATGTACGTGTTCAGTTTTGTTGTTATTTCAGTTCCTACGTGTGTTTGCAACCACTGAGAGGCTAAGGGACATGGTCACAAGTGGTGGTAGTGATTTTGGATGAGTCAGTCTTCTAAACAGAATTTTCGTCAAGTTAATAGCAAGTTTATAAAGTGCCATTAGTGCTTTTGGATGTTAGGTGACGGATTGGGCACCAAATCCACCCCCTTGTTTTCCATCACTGATGGTTTAATGGAAGCTGTGCTCTTTTGTAGGGTCTTTTCTTCCTTGATCGACAAGAACCCATTAACTCTTGCCATGGCCCTGGGACGAAGGGGATAAGGAGTGGGGGATGGAGCTGATTTGTGAGAAAAGAAATCATCCTGTATCTATCTATCTATCCATCCGTCCATCCACCCATCATTCATCTGGTGGAAGAGGGAGGGGACACGAGGGGAAGAAGACTGTGCGCTCAGCAGAATTCGCGGCAGGTTTGTGCATCGGTGGCGGTGGGCGGAGGGCCTCCGTGACCTGGACAATGTAGTCTGCACCCAAGTTATTGCTCAGTCTCTTCTCCACACCGGATCTCTGGATTGGTGGCTGAAGCTAACTGGAAGCGGTTGACGAGTCAGAAGAGCAAACACTGTTAGACTTGCTGGAGAAATGTAGGAGATGATTTTTGTTATGTTGAGTTAGGCAGAGGTGGTTTTTTTTTTCTTTAAGTTTATTTATTTTTGAGAGGGGGCAGGTAGGGGCAGAGGGCAAGGGAGAATCCCAAGCAGGCTTTGCGTAGTGGGTACAGAGCCCCATGTGGGGCTTGAACTCCTAAACCGCAAGATCAGGAACTGAGTCGAAATCAAGAATTGGACACTTAACCGAATGAGCCACAGGCCCTCCAGAGATTTCTTAAGGAGGACAAAGAAGACTGTACACCATGAAAGACACTTAATAAAATCAACTACATAAAAAGGCACAGTTAAAAAAATGAAAAGGTAAATGAAAGTCTGGGAGAAAATATTTGTAAAATATACATTCGATAGGGCTTTTGTGCAGAATTTATTTAAAAATCTCATACAACCCGATAATTTAAAACTCAATACCATAAAGGCACAAGATTTTTACAGACTATGTACCAAAGATGCGGAATGACCAGCGTGCGTATGAGAAGCGGTTCCGTTACTAGCAATCGGGGCACACGATTTAAAGCGCAGTGATGCGTAGCGGACAGCACCTAGAACGGCGGAAATGAGACCGGACTGTGACAAGCGTGCGGGCGGGTGCGAAGCAGCTGGCACTCACCGCCGTGCGAACGGGTCACGGGGGAGCCACTTTGGAAAAGTGTCCGGCAGTTTCTTCTCAAGTTAGAAACCCGCTTAGCACATGACCCAGCCATCCCGTGTGAAAACACACGTTCACACAAAGCCTTGTATGTGAGTGTTCATAGTAGCCTTATTGACAAGGGCTGGAACTGGCAAAGCTCAAATGGTTATCAACCGTGGAACCCGTGACCAAATGTCAACAGAGCCGCGCTCCCGAATGCGCCCCAGCGAGAAATGGAATGTGCTCCCGACCCACAGAACACCGTGGTGCGTCTCAGACACGTTCTAAGTGACAGAAGGGAGGTGGGGGTGTTCCGTATCTTGAGGGACATGGTGGCCATATGACTCTGTATTGCCCAAGCTGATAAGACTGAATACTCGGAGTGGGTGAATTAGACTGAACATAGATGACATATAAACATGGGGCAAAGGGGAGTCTTTGCCGCATCAATACTAACAAAGGCCGTCAGAGGACGCTCAGTGGTTAGAGCACAGGCCTGGAAGCCAGACTCTGAGGTCAAGTCCCAGCCCTGCAGCTCCGTGTATGTGTGTGACTCTGGGTAAGTCAGATTCCTAATCTGCGAAACGAAGATCGTTGTATATGCCTTCTAGGGTCCCCTCAGGATTAACTGGGTTTATACACACAAAGCACTTAGGGTACCGCTTGGTCCCTGTGTACCGTATGAGGTGTTACCTCTGTTGTTACATCTGTGGCTGCCGGCCAGTGTCTCGAGTCTAGAGGTGATGGGCAGCCTCTGTGGGAGAGGAGGGGGGCAGGGACACAGTTGAATGGCTGTCCAGTCTTGAAAGTATGCCCTGTCCAGTCTGAAAGCAGATTCCCAGCCTAGAGATGAGGGGGAAGCTGCTGAAATTTATGGAGAGAGATGTGGCTTCCATAACAAGCAAGTTCGCCTCTCTTTTTCTAGAGACTCTTTACCAGATGTGTGGGACGCAGGTAACCAGGGTGCTGGGGTTATACAGCCTTGGTCATACTCAACCTCAGGCAGAACCTCCCCCTCCTCTTCATCACTGCCTCACCGAAGCCTTGGGAAAGGATTTATTGTTCAGAAAAATTTGGAGCTCGTTAGAGTGAATGCCGTTTAAAAAAGTTTCTTTATGGCTGAATTCTACCATCCTTATTTTGCTGACGTGCGTGGTAAATCCACAGGAGGAGGCTGAGCTAGGCATACTTCCCAAGCTCGTCTGAATCTGGAATCTCTTTTTCATAGAAAATCTTCCGCAGAACAGAGTCTGAGAAAAAGAGGTGCCCTGGAGCATGTAGATTTCCTTTGCGGACTGTCTGCGTTAGGTCGTGTTGGGGGGGGGGGGGTTCCGGGCAGCCGGAGATGCCCGGGCCCGTCAAGGTGAAACGGCTCACCACGCGGCTCAGGGGGAACAGACTTCCCTAGAGAAGAGAATCCGCTTGGCAAGTGTCCTGGTGAGAGGGCTCCTCCCTCACCGACGGAGCACCCATGGGAGCACATCTGTGGAGCACCCCTGGCAGGGGCGTCTGCGCGAGCACACACCGTTCTCGGGGGTCCTCCGCTGTTTCGGTCAGCCGCTTTCCTCGTTAATACATTTTACACTTCGTAGTAATTCCGCGTGCTGCGCAGCTTCCCTCCCTGGGCACCAAGTCCCCAGCCTCCAAACACCTCGTTCGTGATTCAGAGCCGTGCTGGCACACTTGCTCTTTTTGAATTGAGTTACTTCTGAGCTTCCTGAGGATTCGAAGGTTACGGGAAGCGATGCCATCTTCGGGCTCTGCCCTGAGTGTCCCCTTCCACTAGCCCCTGCCTCTCTAAACAAGTGACCCCACGGTACATCTCCCCACCTCTGCCGGGCGGCCTCACCCCTGACTCTGAGGACCTCTTAAGGTTTTTCATTTCTCCAAACGAAGTTTGGAAATAAAATGTTAACAGAATTGTTAACATTTCCTCCACCATCGCAGTTAGGATCAGCTAGAAGGCAGCAGCAAATGCAGCCTCTAAGGTAGGCAGAGACTTGCTGTGGAGAATTTCGGATTAACTGCCCTTAGAGGCTGAGGGAGTGAAGTGTGGGAGGTCATTATCAGGAAATCTCCAAGTGCAGAGATTGCCGGAAGTCTCGCCTCCTCCGGCATTCAGGTGGGGGGTCTTTGGGTGGATGCCCAGAGATGCCCGTGGGCGCAGGGGCTGATCAGCGGCAGTGGGGGGCGAGGCCAGACCCCCCTGCTGTGTAACTGGCAGTGCTGGCAGCGCGCAGGCAGACAGAGCAGTGGCCTCTCTCCACTCTGCCTGCAGGTTCTGCATGAGCGCCCCTCTGCCAGGGAGTCAGGTTAGAATCTGAGTGGAGAGGGAGTCTGGGAAATGTAGTTTCCCGTCCAGGAGCTGGCTTAGCAAGGGGGGTGGGTTCTGAGGGTCGATAGGCAGTGTGTAACACGCTCACCTGTTTGTGCACGATTCCCGGAGGTCAGGACAGAGCTGGGTTATCCAGGCCGGTAGAGTGAGGCCCCTGCACAGGGCCCAGCCTGGTCTGATTGGAGCGGAGGGGGCCTGTCTCGTGAGAGAGGGCTGGGGATTCGGGTGGTGACCAGGTTACGGGGACCTGGAGCCGGCAGGCAGTGGTTAGGCAGGTCACAGGGAGGATGTAGCTGGCAGGGGGGCGGGGACCTGCAGGACTTGTTCCCTGGGTGAGGACCGGCTGTCTCACGGAGCACCGCTCCACCCCGCCCTCTCTGCTCCTTCTCCAGGATCTGGACTCTAGGTTAAGGATGCTCCTGTCACCGTCACCGAGTGGGTGATAACTGGAAGGGAACTGCCCTCTGGGTGGGTGGGAGCAGTCAGGGGGTAAAGCTTCAATATTTGTGGACCTGCCACCATTTAATAGGCTCCTGAGCAAGGTCGCCGGGGAACAGCATCTTCCTCCGATGAACTGCTGACACATGACGTCTGTTGTTGCGGTTGGCAAAATAAATCTGTTTTTGCAGGCTGTTTGCTTTTGAAAATGCAAGCGCTTGGAAATGACATTTGGTTCAATTCTTCTGTCACCCTTTGGACAGTGACGTGTGAATGCTCTTAGGGGTGGGAGCTTTCCTCATCGGGCCCCCATTCGAACCCCATCAGCCATCAGTCAGTTAGCCAGCCCACCCACCAAGCTCAGAGGGCGGTGCTGCCTTGTGGGAAACCCCGTAGGGACGAAGGTCTAGAAGGTTTTGTATTTCCCACCGAAGAGGCTGCTCCTGAGGCCGCACTCCATCACGTATAATTATGGTATCCACTTGAAGGGTCGTTCTTTCTGTCTGTTCAGCATCTGAAATTCCTTCTTGGGTTTGGGAAATTCTCTTAGGATTCCGCAGGATTCGCTTAGGAGTCTCATGAAAGGCAGGGACAGCCTCCTTTTGTAGGAGAAAAATACCAGTGTTTTGCTTTCCAGTCTCCCTGCAGTCTGGAGTGAGTTCCCGTTAGTGAGACATGGCAGCTCTCATGCGGAGAAGGGCGTGTGCGCGTGCGTGCGTGCATGTGCGTGCGTGTGCGTGCGTGTGCGTGCGTGTGCGTGCATGCACACGTTTGTGTGTCCGTGCACGCTTGTGCGCATGTGTGCATGTACACTTGTTTGTGTCTGTCTGTGTCGTCCACGGGCAGCTGCTCTCAGACTTGAGCAAGATTGTTCCGAGCGCACCTTTCTGTCTCAGAGGACGTTGGTGAAGGTGTCAGTTCGAGACAAGATGGTCCCGGATCCATGTTCCTTCTGCATGGCTCCCTCCTTACTTGGCACTTTGGTGCCCAGAATCATCTCTATAGCGGCTGTTCCTATGTTGGGGCTTTTTATAAGCTGCCAAGAGAATTTCTAGTAAATGTAAGAATATATGTATTTGAATTTGAGTGAAATCTACTTTTTGCAGACGCATTGAGATGTGCCCCATGAACATTTCAATCTCCAGGTGGTTTTAGCACACAATTCTCCCCATAAGACACACTGGCGACGACAAATATAGACCCACAGCCAACCCCCCGCGGTGCGGTGCGTGCGGGGCAGCCGGGCGGGCTCAGCCAAGTGCCCCGTTCTCCTTCTGCAGCTTCTTTGTGCGGAAAATCCAGGCATGTCAGCAAAAATGCACGTGACGCTTCCGTGGATTTCTAGGACCGTTTCTTTAATACTGGAAACTAGAACGTCCTATTCGTGATCTATGGTACGGACCTCCTCTGACGCAGGGAATTTGTTGCAGAAATGCACGTGCCACTCAACCTTTGTCTAAGCTGAAAACTCCTGGAGGCACGCCCCTCCTGCTCTGTATCCGCACAGCACCCCACCTTCCCCGCCGTGAGGAGCCAACAATGCTTTGCCAGGGTCACTGCATTCCCTCTGCATCTTGGAACAACGTCTAGCCTCTGTCTGATCATGGTGTTGTACTTTTTTTTTTTAAATTTTTTAATGTTTTATGTACTTTTGAGAGAGAGACAGAGTGTGAGTGGGGGAGGGGCAGAGAGAGAGGGAGACACAGAATCCGAAGCAGGCTCCAGGCTCTGAGCTGTCAGCTGGACGGCTGGAACCCACAAATGGCGAGATCATGACCTGAGCCGAAGTTGGACGTTCAACCGACGGCGCCACCCAGGCGCCCCCATGGCATCGTACTTGAAACGAAGCAACAAACGGCCCTGCAGTCGCACAGGGGATGCAGGGAGAGGCCAGTGGAAGTAGACACAACTGAAGAGTGAGAGGCAAAGTCCTTCCTCGTGGTCGCTGCCCCCTCCTTCCTGCATTTGCTCCCTCCAAGTGGTCCCTTGGGGCTTGCTCTTTGTGGTTCTAAAACATGGCTGCACACTGGTTCTTCTTTGCCACGTGGCTTCTAGGGAGTGTCTGCAGCCAAGGGGGCAGGTTCACTCCTCGTGCAGATGGAGCTGGAGCCGCACACTCTCCCTGGTCCCTCAGCCCTGAGCACCCCTCCACACCCCCTGAGGGTCCTTGGGAAGAGACGTGCAGGGAATACGAATTTACAGAAGGGCCTTTAAAGGCTCGGATGGAAGACACCTATTAGAAAGACATTTGGTGTCTTAGCGCTGAGTCAGAGGGCGGGAACCGAGTTTCGACACCCGCAGTGGGTTTTCTGGGGAGTAGCGCCTCCTGCCTCTCCATCACTCATTGCCTCTGCAGTCAGCAGGGGGGAGGCTGGGGGGTTCCCGATGTCAGAAGGCCGGGCTGGGGCAGAGGTGCGGAGGAGTAGTCTGGTGGTACCCGCTCCTGGCCCGCTGCCGTGGATCCGTGCCTGCGAGCTCCCCGGGCTGGGCGGGGACCGTGTGTAAGCAGAGCTGGCTGCAGTGGCCCTCAGCGTCCCGTGGGCTTGCCGTCCGGTGTCTTCCCAAAGACGAGACGCCTGGAGCACTGGGGCTTGCTTGTTCCAGTGCAGATGCCAGAGGGGCCTGGGGCTCTGAGACCCCAGGCTGAACCCTACCTCGCAGTGCTGATTGGGACACCTTTGCACGGGCTTCTGGGGGAGGCCAGCTGCTGGGTGGAGAGGCTCAGGCCGCCGGATGTAAAGGCCCCCTGTTCTGGAGTCAGAACTCTGTTCTTACCTGTCCCTGTCCCACATAGCGTCAACGTTGTCAGGGACGCCGTCAGCCTAGAGCGGTGGGTCTCCAGCCACGTCCCGGGTGGACTTTATGGCGTGATCATTGGGTGCCAGGCGCCGCGCTGGCCAGACCCCGGGGTTACCGGGTGAAGCCGTGCTTCCTGCCCTGGCACCGTCTGCAGACTGGAACACAGACTGGCTCCCCGACCCAGCTGCCTGCTGGGGACCCCGGAAGAACCTACAAACATGGATGCCGGGTCCCAGTCCAAACCGGCGAAGTCAGTCTCCGCAGGTGGGGACGCCCAGGGTTGGTCTGTGGTGAAAGCAGCTTGGAGAGGACCGCATGCCCTTGCACTTGGACACAAGGGCAGTTTCCGGGCGTGCCCAGCGGGGCGGGGCTGTGACAGATAGGAGCGGGAGGGGGACGGGTCCACGGGGGCAGGGGGAGAGGAAGGTTAGAGCCGGGGCGGCGGCAGCAAGAACTTGGTGACAGTCAGGGGGCCGGTGGGGGAGAAGCGGTTTGGGAGTCGTGGCAAAATCGTGGAGGGGCTGGGTGCCCCCCTGGCCAAGTGTACGTGTCTCACGGTGTGGCCCAGGGCAGACGTGGGAGGGACACGGGGCCACGTGAAGGCCAGCCGTGGTGCCTGAGCCACCAGGCATTTCTTTTCCTGTCCCAGCACGTGCTGGCCGTGGCACCTGGCTTCGAGTCTGTGAAGGGACAGAAGCCACCGGAAACTCAGTGTTTCCAGAATAGCATGGGGTCCGGGGATGGCTTTTTATAGGAGAAGGAAATGCCAGCAGGATACCAGGCACGTCTCCTGGACCAAAATTACCATTCTCGCTTGCCTCTTGATGTATGAGATTCCTCTAACGGGGTCATAGCCATTTCCTTCCCTCCTTCCTTTGCCCTTTCTTTTTTTTGTTTTAAAGTCTATTTATTTTTGAGAGAGACAGAGACAGCATGAGCAGGGGAGGGGCAGAGAGAGAGAAGGAGAGAGAGAGAGACAGAGAGAGAGAGAGAGAGAGAGAGAGAATGAATCCCAAGCAGGCTCCACATTGTCCGGACAGAGCCCAACATGGGGGCTCGAACTCACGAAACCGTGAGATCATGACCTGAGCCTAAACCAAGAGTCAGATGCTTGACCAACGAAGCCACCAGGGCGTCCCTCTTCCTTTCTTGGTGAAAAGATAAGGGACAATCTGCAGATGCCCCTGCGAGTGGGAGAATTAGGGCCTCAACTCACATGCAGAGGAGGGCAGCCAGCGTCAGGTCCTGTCTGGGCGTGGGCTTCGGGGAGACTGTGTGGCACGGGACATGCCATCTTCCCCGGGGGCTTCTCAGAGCCAGTACCGGCTCTGTGGGAACCCAGCGCTCCCCCGCGGTTCTGAGACTCCAGGAGCCAGGAACCCTGGGTGGACCTGGGCGCGACACACACAGGCCTCCCGGCACACCACGCCTCTCAGCCCGTATTGATTTAAGATTACCAACCGATCAATTCTGCAAGTACCTCGCTGCTGCTGAGTGAGGGAGAGATGCTAATGGCGAGTGGGCCCCCAGCGTGGCCTTCTTTACGTCCGCGTGAGAGCTGATAGTAGCTACGAGTCTGGCCTGAAGAGATGTCGCGCCGATATTTTTAAAGTGGAAAAGTCAGCTTTTCACACTGTCCAAGGACAAGGTTCTGGGGGAGCCGGGACTCCGAGGGCAACAGCGTGTGATGAGTCCTAATTAGCAACTTAAGGAAAATCTCTATAAATGACATGGAAAAGTGGGGATGAAGAGCAACGCAATAAGCCAGTTATCTGTTGGAAGGGGGACTGCTCTGTGAGCCCTGAGCGGGGCCCTGGGGACAGTCACAGCCTGGGCGTGGGCTTCTCAGAGCCTCCACAGGCCGTTTTGTTTTTGCAGTAGCTGGAGATTTGGGGCGCCTGGTTGGCTCCGTCCCTTGCACGTCCAGCTCCTGATCTCGGCTCAGGTCACAATCTCACAGTTTGTGGGTTCGAGCCCCGTGTTGGGTTCTGAGCTGATAGTGCGGAGCCTGCTTGGGACTTTGTCTCTGCCCCTTCTCTGCTCGTGCTCTCTCTCTCTGTCTCTCTCTCTCTCTCAAAAATAAACGTAAAGAAAACTAAAACAAAACAAACAGCAGAGAGGTTTATTATCCTGATGAGGCCGCCAGGAAGGGGCCAGGCAGCTCTGCATCCCAAGTGCACCCAGGGCTTAGATGGGGACATGGAGCCCCCTTCCTCAGTGCAGCCCTCCCGGATTTCCCCTTCAGGCCTCCTCCCAGAACTGCGTGGTGGGTGTGGATAGAACATCTCTGCAGTGACCTGTCCCATGGGGTTCCCGGCACGTGCTCGTGAGCCCGAAGGACCCTGCCCCCTCAACGTGTCCTAACATGCCTCCTAAGGCCTGGCATGGTCTCCTTCATTTGTAGCATGAGTGGCTCAAATGACTGTCACGTAGACTGAGGTCCTAGTGACGACTCAGGCGAGGTGGCGCAGGCGGCTGGGACCCCGGGCACAGCCGGCTCGCAGGGCGGGCTCCCTGCTCTGCTCAGCTCGATGCCTCATTCATCCATCTAGCGCTCCTGTCTCCCTGACACCTGTTCTTACACCCGCTCTGCGCCCGCAAGGCTGCCTCCCTGCGCGGTGTCGCCTGCTTCTTCATCCTGTGGCTTCCTGCCACATCCTGCTCATGAGAGGCCCGGAGGGACCGGGAGGTGGGAGAGGGGGAGGCCCTCTCCTGCCCTGGGCCTTCCTCACTGGTTTGCACTTTGGCAGGGCTTGTGTTTCTCTGCCTTCGGACCAGCCCTTTGCTGCAGGTAAAGCTCCCGCCAGGTTCAGAGAGCCAACCCGCTCTTCCCTCCTCCCTCTGAGGATGCCCGTCACCTCCTAATGTAGGCGGTTCTGGCCTAAATTGTCTTCCTTTGTTGATGTCTCTCACCCTTGCGGCCAACTTTGGGAATACACTTTCATAAAATTTCTTCTTTTTAAATATAATTTATTGTCAAATTGGCTAACACACAGTGTGTATGTAAAGTGCGCTGTTGATTTTTGGGGTAGATTCCCACTCATTCCAACAATGCCATCACCCATTTCCCCCCTCCCCCACGAAGTAATATTGAAGAAGAAAACCGAAGCGGGAGGCATCCCAATCCCAGACTTTAGCCTCTACTACAAAGCTGTCATCATCAAGACAGTATGGTACTGGCACAAAAACAGACACATAGACCAATGGAATAGAATAGAAAACCCAGAATTGGACCCACAAATGATTGGCCAACTCATCTTCAACAAAGCAGGAAAGAGCATCCAAGGGAAAAAAAGATAATCTCTTTAGCAAATGGTGCTGGGAGAGCTGGACAGCACCACGCAGAGGAATGAAACTGGACCGCTTCTTACACCATGCACCAAAATAAACTCAAAGTGGATGAAAGACCTGAATGTGAGACAGGAAACCATCAAAACCCTAGAGATGACTGGTAACAACCTCTTTGACCTCGGCCGCAGCAATTTCTTGCTCAACACATCTCCAAAAGCAAAGGAATTGAAAGCAAAAATGAACTATTGGGACCTCATCAAGATAAATTTCTTCATTTACTGTCTTTGGATGTGACAGTCTGCATCAGCATCCTGACTGGCCTGATCCCTGGTACCCAAAGTCCCCCCAGCGAGTAGAACCTCCAAATGGGACCCACAGATGGAGTGCTCACATGTGGGATGAAGGCAAAGACTGTCTCCTCACCGTGCGCAAGTGACTTGGAACAGAAATAGGACACCGGCCGAAGCCATGAGAAGGACACACTGGACCCCAGCCAAGGCGTTGCGTCCCGGGCTTCGGGCTGTGTCCGTATCACGCAGGAATGCAGGAAATGTGAAAAAATCAAGGGATATAGATGCATCTTGTTTCGTTCATTCTCAGTGGGCCAAGTTTTAGCAGTTCCGCAGGGACATCTGGGCTTGAGGAAGGACCACAGGACTTTGCGTCAGAAAAAAAAAACCAGTTCTAGTTCCATTTCTTCTAATAACTTACTCTGTGGCCTTTGTAAATTACTCGTTTCTAGCATTTTGAATGTTACGTGATTCCAGATGAATGCAAGCGATGCTAGTCCTTGAATTTCTCTTTTTAACTACTATAGGTCTTTCTCCATATTTCCTTAGACATATTTCAAAGGCTTTGGAGGACTTATTGGAAATAATGCTGTTACAGAATGAGAAGCCACTGGAGATGCTGCTGGCTGCCCTTGCTGGAGGTGGTTGCCCTGGACCCTCCGGTGGTGATGCTTCTAGACCTGGAAGGCCAGCAAGACTCCGTGCTCTCTGAACAGAAGCAGTTAGGTCCCGTCTCGACCACCTAGCCCACTGGCACTGAGAGTCCGTCCTCATCAGCTCAAAGAGAGAAGTGCCCCAGAGCAGGGATCACATCCTGGTTGATGGTATGACATTTTGGGATCCTCTGGGGGAGTCTACAGGAGACCAACAGTGAGTCTACAGGAAGAGCAAATTTATTTCAGAAGGTCCGGACTTACACGACCATATAGATCAGTCCCTCACATGCATTATCCAAGATCAAGCTTTCCCCTCTTTATAATAATTGTGTAGGAAAGAATCAATGCGTGTTATAAGAGTCAAAAATGACGTTGAGTAGAAGGAAGGACTTCCGCTGGGCCTTTTTTTGTTTTGTTTTGTTTTTTAATACATTTTATTCATTTTTGAGAGACAGAGACAGAGCAGGAACAGGGGAGGGATAGAGAGAGGGGGAGACACAGAATCCGAAGCAGGCTCCAGGCTCTAGGCTTTGAGCTGTCAGCACAGAACCTGGCTTGGGGCTCGAACCCATGAACCATCAGATCATGACGTGAGCTGAAATCGGACGCTCAACCGCCTGAGCCCCCCAGGCGCCCTTGCTGGGCCTTTGTGTAGAGTGTACCAGATGCCATTTGGGGACGTTGTCCAGCTCCCAATGGTTACCGTTCTTCGGGTACTGCCCCAGGACAGGTGGGGGGCTTGTGCTTTCTGATCCTTCTTGTTCTCTCTGCCTCCTTGCTATTGCTGATCGATTTGGGGGAAAGCATCATTCCCAAATCAGGCCGACCATGTTCATGTTCCTGGAAACTTAAATCTGCCGTGGTGAGCTTGGCGGGTGCTCAGCTGAGTCACATTGGCACAGTGTGCTGGCCGGGGGCAGGCTACGCGGTGGCACCTTCTGAAGTCCTGAGCAACAGTGGGCCTGCCTTCCCGCAGTCTGTCTGCTTAGCCCTTCCTTCACATCTGGGAGACCACCAACTGCTCCCTTTCTGTCTCATCTATCATTTATCTTTTCTGTCATCTAATCTTTCTATCAATGATTGGTCATCTAATCTAGCCCATCCACCCACCCATCTGTCTTATCTATCATCTAATCTATCAATTGTCTATATATCTGTTTATCTATCATCAAATCTATATAATCCATCCACCCATCCATCTTATCTATCTATCTATCTATCTATCATCTACCTATTATATCTATTATCTATTATCTAACTATCTATCCATCCATCTTTTAAAAAATTTTATTTATTTATTTTGAGAGAGACAGAGGCAGCACGAGTGGGGGAGGGGTAGAAAAAGAGGGAAAGAATCCTAAGCAGGCTCTGCACTGCCAGCGCAGAGCCTGACACGGGGCTTGAACTCCCAAAACTGTGAGATCAAGACCTGAGCCAAGAGTCAGACACTTAACTGACAGAGCCACCAGGTGCCCCATCTGCCCGTCTGCCTCATCACATCTCATCTGACCTCATCTCATCCCGTCCATCCATCCATCATCTACCCACTCAACCATCCATCTTATCGATGTATCTATCCGTCTATCCTTCCATCTTTATCTATCTATCTATCTAGCCCATCCATCTTATCTATCAGCCTATCTTATCCATCCATCTCTTATCTACCTACCTACCCACCCAGCCACCCATCTACCTATCTATCAATAAAAACCAAATGTATATTTTAATATTATTTTGTGAGAGTTTTCTCTTACTTGGATGGTGGAGAAGTCAGGCTTCTTGCTGGCCGGTGAGCCCTCAAGAGTGAGGTCATCCTTCTCACTGGCCCCTCAAGCACCTAAGGTCATGTGTGGCACATCTTTGCCTTTGACTCATCAGAATTCCTTCACATGATTCCATTTCCTCTTGCCCAGTCTTACTTAACTTTGTGGTCCGGTTCAGTCTCCTCCTGTCATGCCCCCCTCCCTGCCTTCTGAGCACTTGTGTGGGCTGTACTTAGAGCCTTCTCCCCATCCTGCAACATGGGCTCGGGGCGTGCCATTCCATCTACTGCTGGGCCTGCTCCGTTCTACACATCTTCTAAACGTCTGCTCCCAGAGCACCATACACCTGTTCTATTACACTTGGCATGGTTGTAATCTTGATTTACTTATTATGATTACTGAGAAATGGTTGTCGCCCCATCCCCAACACCCCCACTCACACACCCCCCACAACTGTGAGTTTCATCAGAACACACAGCTGGGCCTACTCTTGTTCCCATATACTTCCGCTCTTCGTCATGGGACCTGGCACTTGGTAGGCATATAACTGATCTGTTGGTGAACAGAAGTTCAATGAACATATGTTTGATGAATAAATGAATGGGGAGGGGACATGGCAAATTTAGCTTAAATATTCAAACCTTCATAGCGGGTCCAAACGAATGCCGTGTGATACCAGTGTGTACGTCCAGGACTCAGAGACCTGAGCCCACCTTCTTGCTCCCTGTCTAGAGCCATGATAACATGATCCTATTTGTTATTCTTCCTTCGTCCCCAACCCCCAAACTGCAGCTAACGTTAGCTCTCTTAGTATTTATCTTTGCTCTTTTGTTACTTGGTTTGTTAGCTTTAAATTACGTTTTCTGCCTGCAGCTGTTAAGTTCAGGCGATCAGTGCATTGTTTTCCTATCCCTTTCTTTATTTCCCTCTCACTTTTTCTGTTGGTTACATCGTTTCCACACGCCCAGCGATATTCTGTCTTTTTTTATTTTTTTTATTTTTTATTTTATTTTTTTGAATATAACACAATTTATTTTTTTAAAGGTGTTCTGTCTTAATGTCTTAATGCTCATGTTTGTTTCAGACTTCATTCTACTGGCTTTCATTTTCCTGATTATTGTTAAGGTTGCCTGAAATCCATGCTCCCATGGCTTCCTCAAGGAACCCTCAGGAGGGGTACTGGGGGGGCTCAGTCGGTTAAGTGTCCAACTTTGGTTCAGGTCATGATCTCATGGCTCATGGGTTTGAACCCCATGTCGGGCTCGGTGCTGACAGCCCAGAGCGTGGAGCCTGCTTCAGATTCTGTGTCTCCCCCTCTCTCTCTCCATCCCCTGCTCATTCTCTCTCTCTCTGTCTCTCTCTCTCTCAAAAATAAACATTTAGAGCAATTAATAAGAAAGGAAGACTCAGGAGAAATATTATTGAATTCTTTCCTGTTCACAACTTCTCAGGAGAAATATTATTTGAATTTTTTTCTGTTCACAACTTCTGTTTGTCGCCCTCATGAAATGAAGGGCTATTTGGCTGGATACATAATGCTTGATTTACGCTCTTTACTTGAGGGCATCATCTTCTGACTTTGAATTTTGCTGAGGCAAGTCTGATTTCTTCCCCTTATTAAGGCCTTTATCTTTTTGTCTGACAGCCCGGAGCCTGCTTTCTTTCATCTTTGAAGTTTGGGAACTTTAACAGCGTATGTCACTGGCCGTCAACTCGGGGTGAGTTACCTCTGGCACAGTGGGCTTTTAAAAATGTGTATATGTGAACCTTTATTTCTGGAAAGAGTTCTAAAATTATAAGTTCAATCTTTTCCATCAATGTCATTTTCTTAAAAAAACTTTGTCAATCCTTATTTATTTTTGAGAGATAGAGAGAGGGAGACACAGAATCTGAAACAGGCTCCAGGCTCTGAATGGTCAGCACAGAGCCCGACACGGAGCTCGAACTCACGAAGCGAGTGGTCATGACCTGAGCCGAAGTGAGACGCTTAACTGACTGAACCCCCCAGGCGCCCCGATTTCATTTTCTTTTTTAAAAAATTCGATTATTCATCTGTTGGCTCTCCTTTGCTTGTTTTCCATGTGTAGCCTATTCTCTCTTGACTTTTAAAATCCAGGTCTTGTTTTAATTTTATTTGGTTATATAATCTTTGCTATTTCTAATTTGTTCTTATTCTTATTTCAGTTTCACCTCAATTTCCACCATGGCTTTATTTTTTCTTCTGACTTATTTCCAGAGTTTGCCCACTGATGATTCATTTTTTCTTACCTTCTAATTCTCTCTCCTGAAGTATTGCCTGTCTGATGCTCTTCCTTAGAGGCAATTTTTAAGATTTAAAAAAATGTGTGTGAGACAGTAGGTCACTATTTTCAGCTCTTCCATGACAGGGCTTTTCTGATTCGTGAAATTTTTGTAAAGCATTTGATTGCTCTTTTCCTACCTTTTTCTTACAGCATCTGTGTTTACATTATTTTGTATTACTTCTAAGTGAGAGGCTTTCCTAGAGACAGGAGGGCCTTCTAGGCTCTTCTCTGCTGCTTCAGAGGGAAGCTGTTCCCGGAAATAAGACTTGTCTACCTGGTGAGCTTCTGACTTTTCATGGCAGGCAGTCGATACCTTGCTGTGGGTCGAATAAATAAGTGGTCCCGGCGAAGCGTCTGATTGGTGCATTCATTCTCAGTAGAAAAACCTCCGTGTTGATTTGCGGGAGCTGCATTGGAGCCTTCTTTTCTATCCAGATGATTCGGCCTCAGGAAATAAATGATAAATTAGGAACATTGTCTATAACATATATGGCTTATTTTATGTGCCAAAGATAAAAATATTGAAAAGAGATTCATCTAAGACACGTTCTTCTCTGTTTTCAACATTAAAAATCAGAGATAAGAAACTTAGTAAACACATAGTTAAACTTGGCCTTCGTGTCTATATGGTGGCTGGTTAATGGGAACAGAAGGACCCGACGGAAGTGAAAGAGAGCACGGAGGCGGCTAGTTGCCCAGGGCAGCCAGCAAAGTACGCTCATCGATGGCTTCAGCGACAGACACAGAGGGTCTCGGGCATGGGGGCCGCGGTCCGGGATGCAGAGGCCAGCAGAGTGCTTCCTTCCGAGCCTGGGGTGGCCTGGGGTGCTTGGGGTGTAGGCTGCTGCGTCCTCACACGGTTCCGCTTCTGCAAGTCTGAGTCCCAATCTCCCGTTCTTATAAGGAAACCAACCGTGTCGGGCCAGGGCCCATCTGACGGAGCGCACAGTATGCTGGTCATCTCTGTACAGACCCTCCAGCCGCAGCGGGATTCTGGGGGCCAGGACCTCAACTCTGGATTTGAGGGAGGACGCAGTTCAGCCTAAAATACAGGAGAACGAGGCATCAAGAGAGAAAAACAAACTTTAATGGGGATGAAAGGGACACGGATTCATTTAGTGGACACGTGTGGGGTCATCTACAGGCGGCTGAGGGGACTGACCGATGGGCCTTCTCTTTTGAAAGAGAGAGAGAGGCCAGGCTGATGGGATGTTACAAGGGGCGCTTCGCCGCAGGGGCACAATATGTTATTTCCTGGTGCTGCCGTGGGCAGAACTGAGTGGGTGGGGGTGAAGTGTCCGGCGAAACTGTGATATTAATATAGTTAACAGAAATCAGGACCAAAGCAAGAGCCAGTGACTCATCTACAATCATAAAGATGTGGAGCGTGGCCTGGACTTGGAGCCTGGGGAACCGGCTTGTAGACAGATCTCTGCAATAAAAGCCGGGTGACCTTGGGTACATTGCTTCTTCCGTCTGGGCCTCCATCTCTCAATTGTATGACAAAGGGGTCTAGAACTGACCTCTTCTTTCCCACTGGCTCCGACGATTTCATTACGAGAGTCACCTCTGGAGAGAGGGATGGACAGGATGTCCCTGGCATCCGGTCTGACCCTAAGTCATTACTGCTTGATGGTGTCTTTCCAGAGAGGGGTTGTCCTGAGGGGGTGACAGCTTCACCCGGCGTTCGTGCTAAGTGGGGTGGGGACCCTGGGAAGGGGCCAGACAGGGACGGGGCCCTGCCTCTCGGGGGTCAGTTCTGCTCTTCTGCCTCAGAGGGATAGGCTGAAGGAAGACTCGCTCTTTCTGCTGCCAGCTCCTTCTGGCAGACCTCCTGGCTCCAGGGGCTTCAGCCTGGTTACAGGAATAAGATTCTCAAGAATAACAAAAGGAGGAAAATGCTGTCGTCTCCATCCTACATCTTGCCAACCAGATTCTCTTTCTAAAGCAAATCACATCTCCTCTGTTGGTAGACCATGTCTTGGCATGAGGTCTGTATTTTGGGTCCCCTAAGGGTGGCTGCTGTGTCTTATTAATCTCAGCACTGAGAACAGGACGGTGCAGGGGGCATGAGCACCAGCCTTGCTGGTGGAGGCCCGGCTGGGTCTCCACTTCGTCTTTGTGCCCATCCCGCTTACAGATCTGCCAGCTTGACCCAAGGGCTGAATGGAGGAGCACAGACAGGGCGGGACAGCGCCGAGTGGACGCACTGGACTCTGCAGGCTCACACTTTCTTCGAGGCCACCAGTGCTTTAAATTAAAATAGGTAAAATGTTTTTAAGCCTGGGAGTCACCTGGCTGTATGTTGTAGTGGTTGCTCCATTTCTTGGCACTCATGTCTCATGTCCTCTGTCCCCTTAAGTATGTGTGGCACTGTGACTGCTTCTCACCAACACAATGCTGGATGCCACTTCTGGTGACATGCAGAAGACTCTCTTTAGTCTTGCTGGTAGACTTCCTTACCAGCTCACCCTCTGCCTGGCTTGGATGGATAGGCAGCCATACAGAGAGGCCCCCACGACAAGGGGCTGAGGGTGACCTCCAGCCAATACCCAGCAAGGAGCTGCGCCTTGGTCCTGACTCCTGAGGACCTGGATCCTGCCACCGAGCAGGTGAACTTGGGAAGCACAAGTGAGCGCCAGAGGAGCCCCCGCCCTGGGTGATACCTTGATCGCAGCCCAGCAGGACCCTGAGTGGAGTTGTCTGCTAAGCTGTGCCCGGCGTCTTGACCAACAGAAATGGAGACAGTAAACGTGTGGTTTTAAGCCACTAAGCTTGTGGTGATTTGTTTTGCGGTAAAGGCCAAGGAGTAGAGAAGGTTCCCCGGGGTTAGCCACACGGGAGGCAAAGGGCACCGTCCTTTAAGGCCACCTAGTCTCCCGAGACTCTGACCCCAGCTGCAAGTTTGAGGGTCCCCAAAGACAGCCTCACTTCAGACAAGCTGGCTACAGATTTGGGGGTTCCAACAGCCACCTTCAGGCTCAGTAATTCACGGCAATGACTTAGAACTCAGGAAAGCCCTATACTCACAATTACAGTTTGGTTGTAGCCAAAGGACACAAATTAGCTTCCGTGTCCTCCGGGGACACATTGTCTTCCCTGCACTGGTGCGCGGCGCTGCCTAGTGTTGGCAGCGAAGGATCTCGTCTGAGTTTCCAGTCTAGACATTTTCTTGGGCTCCATTATATTCACACGATTGCTTGAATCATTGCTTACAGCTTAGACTCGGTCTCCAGCCCCCTCCCGTCCCCAGAGCGTGGGCTAATGTCACGTGGCTCAAAGCCTCAGCTCTCTAGTCGTGCTGTGGGTCCTTCTAGCGTGGACAGCCTGCACCCTAGGACTATGGCTGCCCTCACTCTGAGTCCCCTCATGAGCATGAACTATCAGACATGGCCCGAGAGGGCCCCCATGACCAATGAGCCCCAGATCTCGCTTCAGGCAAAATGAATTCTTGAGCACACAGACGGGGCCTGTAAAAGGGTCTTGACTGCTCAGGAAAGAGAAGGACGGGTTTCTGCCCTGAGGACGGGGTCTGGTTGAAGTTGCTTTCATTAGGTTCAGTCAAGGCATTAGAATTTTTAATTAGAGGATTTGTAGGAAAAGTAGTCGAGAACTTGAAGAGAGACAAAAAAACATGGCTCATGACCTTGACTGTCACACCCACGCATGTTTCAATAAGTCCACGTGGGGGTCATCCTACATTTTTAGGGACCACAGTTGTATTGGACTAACAGTTAAGACCCAGATTGTTTTCCAACCCTGTAAAACCAGCGGTGAACTTGTGGAAAAACTGAAGCAGTGTGACATTTCTCTGACAGACAGCACAGGCAATCTCAAAGGTTGTGGTTAATTTATGGGGCATTAACCAGCTTTAAAAAATATACAACTCTACAATCTTACTTCAACATTTCTTTATCCTACAAATGGTATAAATCCCAGTTTTTCATATCCTCACTGAATCAGCGCTTTGATTCTGCAGGGTTTTTTCTCATT
>PJEM01006420.1:24749-55971 GCA_004023845.1 Helogale parvula
TCATAGTCCATTTCCAGAAGTACAGCAAAGAATCCTGCCCAATTTAAAACTGGTTCGTTGAGTCCTCGTGTATTGTTCCCTGGCACAGAGCGTGACCTATCTACGTGTCCCTAACTCTCCCCCAGATCGGGGCGAAAGGGAAGAAGGGCAGGGAAGAATAAATTACCGGGAGAATGAAAATATACACAGGACCTCTGTGATTTTGTTTGAATCAAATGCTAGGTTCTAATCAATATAATGTATTTTTTATTATTAAATAGCCCATTATAATATAACAGAGCAATAAATACTGATAAAAATGTTCCCAGCGAGCAATTCCTTTGGAATAATGACTATTTGATTATAGAATGATTTGGCTTTTAATTTACACCAGCCCTTAATGTGTCCCTGTTAAGTTAACACTCCCCCGGTGCTGAGCGCAGCCCCGCCGAAGGCCAGGATGAATGTGTGTCACTGGGGAGCCTCATTACGGGGCGGCCCCTATGTGGGCCACTGTGAGTTCTGTGGGGGGCAGGCTTCTGGATCGACCCACACTGAGCCTTGCTGGCTGGGGGTGCCGCTTGTCAGCGGGGCCCTGGGGCTAGAGGACCCTGTGTTTCAGTCCTACGTCTTCCCTTCTTTTATCCGTGGGCTTTGGAGAACACGGATACCAAGGGAATTCTGTTGTTCAGAAGAACTTGTGTAAGAGCCTGCTATGTGCCGGGCATGCGCAACTCAAGGGCAGTGTTGAAACAAAAAAGTAACCACCACACAAGAATCCCGGAGGACTGTGGGGTCTTGAGAGGAGGCGGCCATTCCCATTAACATGGGCTTGGATTTGCCTACAGCCCATCCATCTCTCTTCGTCTCCCCCAGCCGCCCCCCAGCCATCCCTTCCAGCCACCAGGGCAGAGCAGGGTGGGTCTCTAGCACCCAGGGCTCCAAACATTGGGCCAGGACAGTCCTTCCATTCTCTAGGACCGAAAAAAGGGACAACTGTCTGGCCAGAACTCCAGTTTTCCTGAGGGAATTGTAGACTAGGCATCAAACATTGCCATTCCCAAACTCAAAGTCTCTAAAGCTGAAGTCACCACCTTCTCCTGAAACATTTCCTTCTGGGCTTACGTATTCCCAGTGATGTCTGCACCCAGAGGCATGTTGGTCAGCGTTTAACAAAGGCTCACAAAGAAAAGAGCTCTGATTTCCTTGGTGCAGACGCTCCCACACTGTGGCCCCCCAGGTCCCCTTGGGATGTCCTGAGGTGGAGACTGGAGAGACAGACACACACCCCTGGGCTCCCGGAGCAGACCTGGGCTGAGGTCAGCCTCCCGCCGGCTGCCCACGCCCCTCGAGCCTGACTCCTAAGCCTTTTGGCTCCTTTGAGCCTCTTACCTTCCATGTCCAGGAACATGCGGCATCCAAAGGGGACAGGCTGGCACCGTACAAGCCTGTCAGCAGACAGGGGACATGCGGATCTTTAGTTTCTATTTGGACTAGGGACTGAGGAAGGGGCTGATAGTGCCGCTGGGGCGTTCTGGAAATCCCAGCTGAACGCATCGGGAAGAGGAAATCCAGGGATGCCCTTTAGTGGGCGGGACGGGACCGGCTAGGAAGGAGCCGTCTTGTTCAGCACAGCTTTCAAATTTTACTCAAACCCCTGGGAAATCTGTTTATAACTTCGGAGCCTAGAACTAATTCCATGTTACTTATTGACACAGAATACATATAGTTTGGGTTTTTGGGGTTTTTTTGGGTTTTCATATAGGTATCTCTTTGACCCAGTTAAATTTTTATTCAGTGAAAAAAGTTGACATTGAGACAAAAATTATCGTAAAACTGTGCAACAATATAAGAAACTCTTCAGCATAAATTGGTGATTTGGAAACGTATCAAGGCAATCAAAATCATAAATGCCTGATTTCACTCTGGAGAGAAACAAGTATACAGTGTTTTGCTTTAAGTTTTTTATTTTTATTTATTTTTTAAATTTATTTTTGATACAGAGAGAGACAGAGTATGAGAAGGAGAGGGGCAGAGAGAGAAGGAGACACAGAACCAGAAGCAGGCTCCAGGCTCTAAGCTAGCTGTCAGCACAGAGCCCAATGCGGGGCTCGAACCCACAAACGCGAGATCTGACCTGAGCCAAAGTCGGAGGCTTAACCAACTGAGCCACCCAGGCGCCCCACAGTGTTTCGCTTTAAATAAGAGCAGAGGAGGCCTTTATTTTGCTGCCAATACTTCCAATTTTGCCTAAAGTTTCTAATAATTCATCACAAGAGTCTCTGAAGGAGAAATGACACGGACTGCCTGAGAATAATGTTCCTCCAGCACGCAGGCTTATTCCGTTTGCGTGATTATACATGAAGCGAATACCGTTCTGGGGTTTCTTGGCTCCGAGGACTTAATTCCTAATATGGCTGCTCAAAATCAGTGAGCAGAAACACGCAGAGAGCAGTGGTATGGTGAGGCTCTCAGGGTTTGGGCCTTAACGCGGACTGGCCATGCTGGGTTTCATTCTGGCGTCCCGGCTCCGGTTTCTCCTTATTTGTCAGAGCGGCTTCTATTGGTATTTGTCTCTAACCCAACCGTATTCGGTGTGGGAATGTCTGAGACGAGACGATTGATTTTTCTTTTTGTGGATGGTTGGGTCCAACCATGAAACACGTATCACAGGATTAGAAGTTATTTTCTTTTGGTATCTCCTTTAATGAAGTAAGGCATTCTATCTATTTTTTGGAAGTATGTAGATAGCTTCTCTAATCTTTACAATTTTCTTTCTGCCTAAAGCCACGGGACCCGCAGTCAACTACCGCCAGCTCTTTTACAAATGTCACAGTGCCGAATCCAGTTTGGTTCTTCTAGAAAAGAAGAAAAGTGCGTGGGTTTGTTAAAAAGAATATATTTCTGGACCTGACAAATTGACTTTTTAAAAAAGAGAAGTTTATTTATTTATTTATTTTGAGAGAGCGTGTGAGCAGGGGAGGGGCAGAGAGAGGGGGAAGTGAGAACCCCAAGCAAGCTCGGTGCTGTCAGCATGGAGCCCAATGTGGGGCTCAAACTCCTGGACTGGGACATCACGACCTGAGCCGAAACCAAGAGTCAGACCCTCAATCCACTGATCCACCCAGGTGACCTGGACAAATCGACTCTTCTAGGGGGTGCAGACAAAACTGTGGTGCGGGCCTCCTGATAGGTCCCAATGACCGTTTTTGCTCCTGTCTGCACCTTTTTAGGCCACCTTGCGCTTGGTCGTGAGATTAGATTAAAGCAGCAGGACAGAGATGGCAGTGACCCTGACTCACAGGGTGGTGCCCACCCCCCCTGAAAGGAGTCCACGGCATCAGGAGAGCCGGTTCCCGGATCCCCACTGGGCCAGGGGCTCCCCTTCTGCTTGTGGGGTGGTGTGAGGTCTTCCAGGTCATGCATGAGAGGTTGCAGGTGGCGGGGTCACTTGGGAACTTGGGGCTGTGGATATTTGTCATCTGGTGCCTAAGTTCAGGCGACTATTACAGAAAGACCACCGACCAGGGGCTCAAACCACAGACATTTATTCTCACCATTCTGGAGGTGGGAAGTCCAGCGTCAAGGTGCCGGCAGATTGGGCATCCGGCGAGGGCTCAATGGCTATTTGCAGACAGCTGGCTTGTTGCATCCCCACATGGTGGAGGGAGGGCACTGTAGTTTTCTCCCCCCTTTCCCCCAAGGCACTGATCTCATTCCTGAGGGCTCCATGCCCAGGCCTTCCCCACAGGGGCCTCTGCAGGGACCACCCGAGGGCAGCATGGGCTCTGCCCTTGCTTGGATCCACCCAGCCGAGAGCTTGTCTGGCCTGGGCCAGCTGCCGCTCTGTGACCACTGTCCTACTTCCTGCAGCAGGACTGCGCCTGCTCTCCGGGCTTCATGTGAGTGGAATCACACAGTGTTTGCCTTCCTGTGTCTGGCACTCAGCATATTATCCTCAAGGTTCATCCATGTCGTAGCAGGTGGCAGCACCTCACTTCTTTTAAAGGTTAAGGGGTGTTTCATCGTGTGGATAGGTCACATGTTTGTACCCTTTCACACTTAGGTGAAAACAACCTTTTGCCTGTAGTGAATGGGAACATTGGTGTATTTCCTCTAGTTTTGATCACTGAAAGGTACACCTGCCAAATCCAGCGCTTTCAAACGCACTGTGTGTGTCCCATGGATCCAGTATCATGTTCAGTCCTTAAATCTGTACCTCTGGGTCTGTGCCCTCGCTGTGCCCTTGCTCGGGCCTCCCCTCCAACCCGCACCTGCTCCTACTCCGTCTCGGGCATGGGATGAGGTCTTTCTTGCATCTGCCCTTAATCCAACTCTCTCTATTTCAGTGGCCTCCTGCTTTCCGAAACTCCGACTTTGTTCCTAGAACTACAGGTGACCCCTTGGTTCCGTCGGCAAATCCCATTTCCGGGCAGGTGTTTCTTTGGATGAGACTTTGCCCCTGTGTCAGGCTTCCTCATCCTTGCGGGAACCACGGCGTCTGGACAAGGAAGGCTGAGTGCACAGACAGAGCTCAACCTTGATATCAGAGAGAACTTACAACAAAGCTCATCAAACGTGTAATTAATGCCACGCACCACGGTCATTATGCTTCTCTGTAATTAGGCATGAATGATGAGCAGCCGATAAGTGACTACAGTTAGTTTTACTTGGATATGGGCCACCTGAGCATTTCCAGAGTTAGTAGGGCGTGGCTGTGTTTGTGTGTGCATGCATGTGTGTGTGTGTGTGTGCGTGCGTGTGCGTGCGTGTGTGTGTGTTGATGGAAGAAGAGAAGATGTGAAAGGTCATTTGGAGAGGGGAGGTGGTCCTCTCTCTGTGACCCCTGCCCTGGCCCAGAGTTGGGCGGGGCAGGAAGCGTTCCTTCTGGGGACCCCGCTATGGCTTTACTTCCTTTCTCCAGCCTTCCACTGGCTCCTCCCAGATCGTACATCCCCAGAGCAATGCCCTGTTCATGTTCTTTTTTCTTTTCCTTCTCGTTCCTCTCCTGACTGGAGAGAAGGCCGTGGAGGCTGTAAGTGCTGGCCCTTCCTTGGCGAAGGGCACGGTGGAAGGAAGCCTCGGCTTACAGATGGCTCTGCGCAGCTGCCTGGAGTTCTGGCCACCGATGTAGCCAACTCCTCTGACAGGGAGCGCTGGGGTGGATTATAGCACATCCGAAACAGTATTTCCAACTTGAGGGCCGAGGCGTCGCTGTGGGGTCCAAGCATCGTCTTGCCTTGAATAGTTATCTTGCCTGAGTCTATCCAAATTAGAAAGCGCGCCCCAGGACACGGGCCGATCCGTAAACTATCAGTGTAAAGCATCTATTAAATCCAGGGTCCTCTAGCGTTTTGTATTCTTGAATCCATAGAAATGAAAGCACAGTTACCATTTGGAGGAGTGTTTTGCAGTTAAAAGGGGTCTGCGTTTTGAACCTCGTATCTTATTTTTCGTCTTGTTTCGTCTTGCTCCTGCCACACCAGGCTGCCCTCTGCTCCCTGAACACCCCATGCGCTCCTTCGTCCGGCCCTTTGCGCTCATTTTATTTCACTTTGTCTTTGATATTCCTTTATATTTTATTTTTTGTTTCCTATTTTGTTAGTTTGACCTTCCCGGTCTTTCCAGGAGTTCTATATATTCCCAGCAATAGTCTCCCAGCCCCCAAGAAAGCTTTCTGTAGCTCATCAGCCGGAAACACTGCTCCTTCCCTGCCCCCCCCCCCATGTCGTTTTTCGTTTTGAGTCCTTGATGCATTTTTGTCCTCGAGTTTCGTTATCTGTGTGCTGCCTTATCACCCATGGGTAGTAAGCACCTCCTTAGCTTTTTTGGTTCATTTTTTAGTGCCTCTGAAGAACTTGCACACAAAATTATCTCCATGAATATTTTTGATGTTTAGATGGAAATGTCAGCAAATAAGACTAAAGACGCAGCCAATGGATGTGAAATTGTATCGGGTAAAGCTTTGAAACCTATTGGTTAAACCAATCCATTTACAGCAAGTCCTGCTGGACACCTCCTGACGTTTCTTACTGTCCTTATTCTAATGCAGGACTAACCATTTCTGTGTGTCGTATCCCCACAGATTCCGTTCTTTACTGGTAATAGTGGGTGCTGAGTAATTCATCAGAGAGACTTCATGTCAATATGGCAGACTGAGCTGACACAAGAAATGTTCCCTCCTCTCTGACACACATAGAAATGGTGGCTAAGTCAGGGGCGCCTGGGTGGCTCTGTCGGTTAAGCGTCTGACTCTTGATTTTGGGTCAGGTCATGATCTCATGGTTCGTGAAATGGAGCCCTGTGTTGGGCTTTGGGCTGACAGCTCAGAACCTGCTTGGGATTCTCTCTCTGCCTCTCTCTGTATCCCTCTCCTGCTCATGCTCTCTCTCTCTCAAACTTAAAAAAAGAAATGGTAGATAAATCAAACAGCAGCAGCAGAATTTTATATATAGCGCTGGGTTTGGCTATATCAAGAAAGAGAAATCTCCAAGAGAAAGAGAAATCTCCAGCTTCCAGACAAAAAGAAGAAACTCAGATCAGAGTGTTGCCCATCTACTGGGGTGGACGGCAACGTGTGCACAGGCAGGAGGCCGGGGGCTGCGTGCACGAGGGCCGGGAGGCAGCTGGCTGCGTGGAGTGCAAGGTCAGAAAGAGCCGCACTGTCTGAAATCACAAACATGAGTCTACTTGGGGAAACTGCGTGGAACGCTGCCGTTTGGTGGAGTCAGGGGCGGAGAAGAAAGTCTGCACTTGACTGTGTCCTCGGATGGGGGTCTGGATTCACATTGCCTATGTGGGTCAGGGGTCCTGCACCGAGAATCTAACATAAAACTAGTCCCGGATGGGTAAGTCTCTTGGTAGAGGCACACATGTCCTCCAAGTGGGTGTTTCCACATATCAAACAGAGAGAACAGTCAACACTGAATAGGAGTTTAAATAAATCCTTAAAAATAAGTAAAGAAATAAACTTTTTTTTTTTTAATAAAGAAGAAGCAGTAGGGATATAGGAAGATTTGCACCCCAGGAACAAGAAGACAGAATCTTTGTAAACACATATTTAAGACGATCTGGGGGTGATGGTCATGGAGAGGAGAGAGGCGCTTGTGGGGAAGAGCACTGGGTGTTATACGGAAACCAACTTGGTAATAAACTATATATAAAAGAAAAAGAAAACGATAAGTGAAGTAAGTCAGTCAGAAAGACAGATATGTCTTCACTCATATGTGGAACTTGAGAAACTTCACAGAAGACCATGGGGAAGGGAAGGGAGAAAATAATTTCAAACAGAGAGGGACGCAAACCCATAAGAGACTCTTAAATACAGAGAACAAACTGAGCATGGATGGGGGAGGGCGGGGGACAGGGGAAAATGGGTGATGGGCATGGAGGAGGCCACTTGTTGGGATAAGCACTGAGTCTTGTATAGAAGTGATGACTCATGGGGATCTACCCCCAACACCAAGAGCACACCGTACACACTGTATGTGAGCCAACTTGACAATAAATTATATTAAAAATATAAAAATCATGTGAAATTAAAATGAAAACACAGTGATACATTATTTATTCCGATTTGTGCATGTATAATGTGACTTTCCTCTGAGATGCTAAGTTGTCCATTCACTGATCTACCAAATATTACTTCTCAGTTATCTAATTACATGGTATTATATCTAGTTCTTTATATTGCAGCTGTCCCAAGAGCTCTTTTTAAACCAGTGACTTAAAACTATGTACAATTATCTTCGGGGTTATAAAAATGAACATGTCCCTTTTGTGTGAAAAAATAAAATGATAAAGAATGAAACAGAACAAGAACATGGTATTATAAAGCACTATAGGCTTACCTTAAAATAACCAAAAAGGAATCCTAGAAGCAAAAATCTTAGTGTGAAAAATGTTCTAGGACAGGAGACAGTCACACGAAGCAATGGTGTCCATTACAAGATGGATCCAGGGAAATCATCGCTAATGTCACACATGGAGAGAAAAAGCTACAAAGGTGTAGAGAAGAGGAGGCGACAATGAAAATCCAGTTTTTAGCTAATAGTAGTTGCACAAGGCATGAAGAGAAAGAAGAGGGTGAAGAAAGATATGCAGAGGTAATTGCTGAGTATTTTCTAGAATGGAAGAAATACATAAGTTATCAATCGACGAAGCATGCTGGGTCCAGAACTAGGTAAATAAAAGCAGTCCACACCTAAATACATCCTTGTAAAATCACAGGTCACCAGGGCGCCCGGGTGGTTCAGTTGGTTGAGCATCTGACTCTTGATCTCAGCTCAGGTCTTGACCTTAGGGTTGTGAGTTCAAACCCCACATTGGGCTCTACACCGGGAGTGCAGTCTACTTAAAAAAAATGCATGGATCATCAAAGAAGAGAGAAAAAAATGGAAGAGCCTTCTACAAAGGAAGAACAATTATATCATAAGTAGAATTCTTATTAGCAGCACAAGATGTCGGGAAAAAATAGAATGTTTTTGAAGTGCCGAATGATAGCATCTTTCAATTAGAATTTTGTGCTCAGCTAGCCTATCATTTAAGGATGAGACAAATAAAAATAAAGACATTTCCGGATATGTCAAACAACCATTTATCTTTCGTAAATCCTTGCTGAAAAACCGCTACCGAATGTGCGTCAGTGGAGGCAATCTCCAGAAGAAAAGAGTGGAGTCCACAAACATAATCAGTAGAAACAATGTGAAACATGTAAAACTGCAGTTAAGTATTTTTTAAAAAGAATAATTTGGGAATAAAAAGGTGGTATCAAGGTAATGAACAAAATGCATGGTAGGTGACAAGCAGAAGATTGAAACTAATGAGTTCTAAAGCATTTATATCTGGGGGAAAGCTAGACTTATTGGTTAGCGTTAGCCGTGTTATGTCCATCCGTAAACATGTAAAGGGATGGACAGAATGAAATAGAATGTGTGCTTCCAAAACATCTGAACTAGTAGAGGAACCAAAAAAAGTCAGTTCAAGGCAGGATAGGAGGAATAAAATAACTATGGTACTAATATATGGCATCAAATATTCAATACTCACTGTGCAAAAATTTTTAATTCACTCATTAAAAACAAGCACATGGTGAGTTATCAGGCAGCAATTACAAGGTGTGAGTTGAGTCTGCATGTATCAGACTGTGAGGTGATAATACAGTTGACAAAATTCACATAACTTCAAAAAGCACAGGAAGAAATATATGTGGTAAAAATAAGCGAGGTGGACTGGAAAGATTCATCATGGCAACTCCCTCTGGAGGGGGCAGTGAGAATAATAAGAGGAAGATCAGAGAGAAGATCATGTAAAATTTATGTGTGTTCTGTTTTTACATAAGATATTCTCATGTGAAAATGAAAACATGAATTAGCTTAATGAAGCCTTGCTGTTTTGCTAGTTGTCAGCGTGTTACTCTTCCGAGGGTGTATTATGTTTTTATTCAGTTAAATCGCATATCTCCAAAGGCCAATTAATTAGGTGAGCTTAATGGTGAGAACTCAGGTGCCGTGGCACCCCGTGGAGAGGGTGGTCTGGGCAGGAAAACTCTCGGAGGCGCCGTGGGAAAGTGGATGGGGTCAAGCAGGAGGAGCCTGGGGACAATCTGGAGAGCCAGTAATCCCAGTCCGTGGCCGAGGGGAAGGAGGAGAAGGGACCATGGCCAGCAGGCGTGTGTTTGGAGGGCATGGCGGAGATCACAGCTCTGCCCTGTCACCCCGTCCCCCGTCAGCCACCTCCTAGCAAGTGCATTGCCCCTGTCTGCCCCTGTCCCAGCACACGCATGACGTGCACTGACTCACTCAGTGCTCATAGCGACCTTCAAGGATGGAGCTGTTATTATCTGCATTTTGCACTTGAGAACACAAATGTAAGGAGGTTTATGCGCTCGGGGTCAAGGTGAGAAAGGGCAGGGGAGGGATTGGAGTCAACGAAACATGGCTCCATTCTTCTTTTCCTTTAAGTTTATTTATTTTCAGAGGAGGGTGGAGAGAATCCCAAGCAGGTACTGCGCTGTCAGTGCAGAGCCTGACGCAGGGCTCAGTCCCATGAATGTCAGATCATGACCTTTGCTGAAATCGACGGTTGGAGGCTTAACCGACTGAGCCACCCGGGTGCCCAAGAACCCTTTCTGTTAACGAGCGTGAGTAAGACGGTTCCTGGTGGAGGAGCGAGACCGTACAGGCCCGGCGGAAGTAAGAACGGAGGACACGGAGGATGGAGGGACTCGGCTGGGAACGGGCCCTGGGTCTCTGGACAGGGTATTTCAGGGATGAAAACGCCCGGTTCATTTTGTTCTGCTTTGAGCATATGATGAGCTCTCCCTGGTCCTGGATGTGAGCCCTTGCCTGCCTTTGTCAGTTTGCTTCTTCCGGCAAGTTCTTCTCTTGATGAACGTGACTGGAATGGTCCAGATGAGTGGTGGTAGCGGGTCCCTACAGCAGAAGCCGCTCGTGGCTCCTTCTGTCTTTTGAGCAGAAACCGGCTGGAGAGGGGAGGGTGGGAGAGGCAGGGACTGTGGCCGGTGCACCCCGCATCTGCAATCCTCCCGGCCTCATGGCTCTCTCCCGACTCTCTGGACTTTCAGTCTCCTTCTGACGGTCCCTCCCTCCAGCCAGCGGCCGCCCTCCTTGCCCTTCCCTGCGCATGCCTGAGGGGGCACCCCCTCTCACCTCCTCACGGAGCCCTCGGGGCCGCGTGGACTCCACCTGTCCCCCTGCACGCCGGCCGCTCTCCCTTCCCCACTTGGTCTTGTCCCAGTGCATCTGCTCCTGCCGTTTCCCGGGCACACCTTTTCCCTGTCTGACTTCTAAGCCTTTTTCAGCGTTTTTCATGAGGGGCCAGACTCTTGACTTCGAAGCTGGGGAGAAGGCAGAGCTGGCTCATAAAGGACAGAGCAGGCAGCTCAGGATGGTGGTGGGACAGACACCCCTTCCCGGCCCGTCAGAGGGCAGGGACAGACCAGCCGGAAGCGGGACGTCCATGCCAAGGGCTCTGGGCACCGGCCTTCTGGGTGTGAGGGCTCTCCTGGGGTCCCTGCGGACCACACTCACTTTCTGTCAGAGCTGTCACAGGTGACTGGAGTGGGGCAGCGTGAAAAACACACATCTCTTATCCCACGGTGTCTGCAGGTCAGAGCACCTCGGTCTCGCCAGCCTCCTTCCGACGGCCCGGTTCTCTGGAGCACCCGCTCCCAAGCTCATCCCCCCTTTACCCACTGAACTCCGTTCCCGTGGGGGCAGCACCGCAGCCCCTGCTTCCTCACCGGCCTCCAAACAGGGGCCCGCCCTCAGCCCCCAGACCTCGCTGTGCTGCTCACAGCAGCTCTTTCTGTCTCAGTGGTGACGCTGTGGTGCATCCTTGTCGAGCGTGGAAGCTCTCTGACTTCCACCTGCCGCATCTCTCAACTGTCACCAGGGAAAATTCTCTGCTTCACGAGCTCAAATGGCTGCAGCGGACCTACTGAGCTAATCCAGGATGGTTTCCCTATTTCAAGGTCATAGCCTTAGTCACATCCTCCTTAGGCAACACATTCACAAGTTGGGGGCTCAGGGTGGGGGTGTGTCTGCAGGGGGGGGGGCCACAGGGGCCGTGGGCCCAGCGGTCAGCCGCATGTGGCTCCAGTTGTGCTGATCACAGGGCCACGGGGCAGGGAGCTGAGAGAGGGTCGTAACCAGTTTAATCCATACCAACTTCTTCACTCCGTGCTCCTCCATTACTAGACTCTAGAACTTACTCTGAGCCTAGAATTCATTTCATATTTGTCTGTTCTCCATGTGTTGGCAGTGTGTTTGAGTCAGAGGCCGTGTCTAGAGGTGAGCGTGCCTACATGTGCACGAAACAGGTGTCACGCTGCAGGATAGGATTTAGGGGACATGGGAAGGCCTCCTCTTATGACGGTGGGGCCTGAGACCCCGTTATTGGAAAACAATCCCTCTGGTTTATTAGTTATTGTAGCTTCCGGAAGTCTCTGTAAACATGCAAATTCTTCTTGGAAGGTTTAGGTATGCATCAAGACCATTGACAAATCTTTGCCTGAGATGGCAAACGGAGATCCTAAGGCAGGGCTTTGACGGAATGAAATGCAAGGCAGGTTGGTCTTGAAAAGGTGATAGGAAGGAGCAGAGGCTGGCCGGGTAAGGTGTCAGAGCGGGCGGAATTGGTCACACGGGAGTGTTACGGATGGATGTGTCACTCCAAATTCATTGTTGGAGCCCTGATCCTCAATGTGATGGAATTTGGAGGAGGAGCCTTTGGGAGGTAATTAGGTTTAGATGAGGTCATGAGGCTGGGCCCCTTAGAAGCAGAGGGGGCAGGCAGAGCCCTCTCTCTCCACCACATGAGGACACAGAGAGAAAGTGGTCGTCCACAAGCCAGGAAGGTGGTCTCACCAGGAACCGGATCACTAGCACCTTGATCTTGAACTCCCAGCTTCCAGAGCTGGGAGGAGTACGTGCCTGTGTTGAAGACCCCCCAGTGTGGCACTTTGTTGTAGCTGCCCGAGCAGACTAAGACGGGGAGATGCTTCCAAAGCGAACAAAAATGTGCGAAGGGGAAGGGAGGGAGATGGCCAAACCACAGGCTCTGGAGTCAGATCTCTTAGTCCCTTCCTACCTGTCTGTGGCAGAACCCTGCTGTCTCCAAGCATCCTTGGCCTTCAGCCTCTGGTGGTTCATCAGAGGAGCCACCTTGACCAGGCTGTGGCACCTGATTGATTGGCAATGTGTGATCAAACATGGTCTAGTCATTCCCGTGGAGGTATTTTTAGGTGTCGGTTAACATTTGACTTTAAGCAAAGATTTTATTTTACTTTATAAGGCAAGGCCTCTAATGTGGGTGGTCCTCATCCAATCAGCCAAAGTCCCTAAGAGCAGGCTTTAGTCTGCTCAGGGTGACCTCACACATACCACAGACTGGTTGTTAAACAACAGGAATCTGTTCTCACAGTTTTGGAGGCTGGGGAATCCGAGATCAAGGTGCGAGCTGATTCACCTTCTGGTGAGAGCTGTCCTGTTTGTAGACGGTGGATTCTTACTCACCTCCACACAGTGAGAGTCGAGCTCTCTGGTATCCTGCTCTTATAAGGACCCACATCCCATCATGGGGCCCCGCCTCACAACCTCTTCTAACCGTAGTTAACCTTCCAGCGGCCGCATCTCCAAAGTTGATCACATTGAGGGGCAGGGCTTCAACATGCGAATTTTCAGGGGATGCAAACGTTTAGTTCACAACGGAGCAAATTTAAAAATGGACATTTCCCTGTGGGGAAAGGGAATCTGCCTCAAGACCACAGTGTCAGCTCCTTCCTGGGTTTCCTGCCCTACGGATTTTAGACGTGTCGGCCCCAGCAGCTACCTAAGCTCCCCCTCGTCCCCGCCCTCCGCCGGCTGGCCGCGACGTGCATCTCTCACTGGTTCTGGTCTCTGGAGACGCCTGATGAATACAGGCTTAGAGGCGGGTTCCAAGTCCTCCTGTGGCCTCAGGGGAGGCTTCTGAGTTGTCACAGAGAACTGCTGTTGTCCATGGTGAGCATTCCTGATTCTAAGGAAGAACTTAGTGGCTCCTAGTCATCTCTTTGTTAAGCCTACTTTTTAATTCTTAATCCTTGCATTATTTTAGAAATGAAGAAAAAATGACTTAGAAAAAAGAGAAAGGGGATAAAAGGTAACGGAGGGTGTATGGGACCCACTGTTCCTTTTTATTTTACCCAAATTTTATCAGTTTCTTTGGACATTAATTCCTTATCAGTCTTCTTTTTTTTTAATGTTTATTTGAGAGAGAGAGAGAGAGAGAGAGAGAGAGAGAGAGAGAGACAGCATGAGCAGGGGAGGGCCAGAGAGACAGGGAGACACAGAATGTGAAGCAGGCTCCAGGCTCTGAGCTGTTAGCACAGAGCTGGACGCAGGGCTTGAACTCACAAACTGTGAGATCATGGCCTGAGCCGAAGTCAGACTCTCAACCGACTGAGCCCCCCAGGTGCCCCATCAGTCTTCTTGATGTTAAGGTGGATTCTTTGATTCAAGGTCATCTTCCACAGTGCATTTAGGTACCATTTGTGAAGAGACAAGGGACAAATAATTACTAATAATATTAATGGTGCCTCATAGCCGTGCAGCTCGGTGCCCCGGAAAGCGCATTTGTAGATCTTATCTCAGTTCATGCTTAAACCTTCCTGTACCACAGGGAAGGCCTTCTATGACCAACCTCTAACACTTCAGAGCGATCTTTTCCCCGGAGGCATTCTCCTGTCTTTAGGACCAGTGTGTGTCGACTCCTTCATAAAACAGAATCGAATGTAATTTGAGATGTTTGAAGATGACTTAAGACATGACATGCAGAGGACAGCAGGGCTGGATTGGGAGGGAGGAGCAAGATCCCAGGCGTGGTGTTGGGGGGGGTGCCTCCAGCCCCAAGCCCTAGAGTCCTCTGGCCTATGGCCACTCAGCACTCAGCACCTTCTGTTCTTTGGCATGTCCTGGGTCACCAGCCACCTGTGAGAGCTGAGATGGAAAAAGTTCAATTTTCAAGGGTCTGTTTCAGGGTGGGCAAATAGGGAGCTTCTTGGCAGCATTTTCCCACCCCAGACCCGCTGGCAGATCTGCCTGATGGTCTGTGGGAGTCCCTTCCTCCCATCTCTGGACTGGGCTCCAGAACCTTCCCTTGCCACACACCGCTCTGAGGAGCCACCAACCAGAACCAGAACCAGTGCTAGACTTCATCTGTCTTTGCTGCTCATCTAAAGTATTATTTTCCACCAGTCTAAAGTAATTACAAGGATCCTATATGATTTATTCAGTCTTCGAGAATTGCAGAATGTCAGAATGGGAAGGGGACTTGGAGATTGAAGGCACCCCTTTTACTGAAGAGCTAAGAAACTCTAGAGATGGAGCCGAGGAGACCTACGACCTACGGCATCAGGACCAGAACCTACCTTTCCCTGCGCAGCGAGGTCCTAACACTGTTAATACGCCTTCCAAAGAGGAGGGGACGAGTCCCTCCATTCTCCTCTTCTGAGGCAGTGAGACAGTTCCAGGACACCTGAGTCGGAAGGAACGTCCCGTGCGCCTGGTCCAGCCTCCCGTCCGTGGGGGGAAGACGACCGTCTCGCTCCTTATGACCTGAATCCTCCCGGTGACACAGCTTCTTGTCAAGAACCCTTTCCGTGTTGGGTTCTAGTTGAATTAAAACCTCCTGCCCCGGAGCTCTCAACAGTTGACCCAGTTTTTACCACGAAATGATCCCTACAAACGAGTGAATGTAGTATCTTTCCTGAAGGGGATAGAAGCTTAGCTTAGTTAAGTACATCTATCTCCATCTTATTAAAAGGTCGATCTAATGGTGACCATTAAAATTTTTAACATGTTTATTTATTTTTGAGAGAGAATGGGGGGGAAGGGCAAAGACACACACACACACACACACACACACACACACACACACACACAGAGCATGAGCAGGGGAGGACAGAAAGAGAAGGAGACCCAGAATCTGAAGCAGGCCCCAGGCGCTGAGCTGTCAGCACAGAGCCCGACGTGGGGCTCGAACCCACAAGCCGCAAGGTCATGACCTGAATCGAAGTCAGACGCTTAGCCAACTGAGCCCCCCGGGTGCCCCTCGAATGGTGACCATTTTGAGCACAATGCTGAGCGGAGGGGAGACACGTTCAGGTGGATGGACCTTCTCTGGGAAGCTTTCGAACAGCTCCACGCAGACACCTGCTTCACACACTGGGTCCGACCTGATGCTCCCAAGGAGCGGCCTGCGCGGGGGTCTGCGGGCAGGGGAGCCATAGTCCAGGCCACTGTTGTCGAGGCTCCAGGAGTCTCTCTGGCCTTTGTCTGGGCAGGTGACCTTACAAGTATTCTCGGGGGTTAGACGGCTTCCCCGAGGATGTGAGCGCCTCTCTGCCATCTTGAGTGATAGTCATTTTTTCCACAGCGTAAGCCATTTTGACATGAAGAGTGTGCTTTTCCAAGGCACTTTTGTACCGATCGTTTGCCACCAGCCTTTGACAAAGCCCCATATTATCGGAAATACCACAGGAGCGGCCCCCCCCTCCGCCATAACTCAGGAAGCATATTAGGCCCTGAAATTCTAATACCTCATTTTCATGACAAACGACGCAGCAAGAGCCCGAAATGGCAGCCATGAATCTCTGTTCCCGATGCGGCCGCCCTGGGGGAGGAAAGTGCCAAACACTTAACCTCTCTGCTCCGGCGCGTGGGCACACGAGGCTCGTGGGGAACGCCGGCCACGAGTCCGGGCTGCCATTCGCGTGGGTCTGGGCCCCTCATCACTTTGCATAGACTCAGTTCTAAAACATAGGTACGTGTCAAGAAACCAGGATTATGATGGTTACACTTGACATTGCCCTGACCACCAAGGCCTTGGCAAGGGGGTGCTTAAAAGCCACGGGAGTGAAAACAGCCCATCGAAGGGGGCGCGTCTATCATGGTACAAGTTAGCTCTCCAGGGCCTCTGCAAGAGTAGCAGAAGGTTGCCAAACTGTGTGCAAGCCTTCATCTCACTCACTTTTTAAAAACGTATATTTATTTTTGAGAGAGAGAGAGAGAGAGACAGAGCATGAGAGGGGGAGGGTCAGAGAGAGAAAGAGGGAGACATAGAATCTGAAGCAGGCTCCGGACTCTGAGCTGTTAGCACAGAGCCCGATGGGGGGCCTGAACTCACAATCTGCGAGATCATGACCTGAGCTGAAGTCAGACGCTCAACCAACCCCAACCGAGTCACCCAGGCACTCCTCATTTCACTCACTTGATATGAAAATGGGAACATGACTCAATGTTTGTATCTACTTGGGAGTCCCCGGACACTCAGTCCTAGTGATGGCAGTCTTCACGGTAGAACAGAATTTAGAAGTAGAGAACAGGTGACCTTGACCTCACATAAGGAGACTCTAGCAGTTGAGACGCAAGAGGCTGGTGGGTTGGGGTTCTCCGGGAGCCGGGACCCATAGGATGTGCGTGTGTGTGTGTTTGTGTGCGTGTGTCTGTTAACTAAGGAACTGGCTTACGTGGCTGTGGAGGATGACCGGTCTCATGATGAATGGCCAACGAGCCAGGGACCCTGGAGCGCCAGTGGTGTCATTACTATTGACTCTGAAGGCTGAGAGCCCGGAGCTGATGGCACAATTCAGAGAGGCTCCACTGCCAGGTTCTGGAGCCAGAAAGAAACTGACTTTCCTACCCCCTTTTTGTTACATTCAGACCTCATTTGACTGGAGAAGGCCCATCCAATTAGGGAGAGCAGTCTGCTTGCTTTGATTCAGATGTTAATGTGATCCAGAAACACCCTCCCAGAGAAACCCAGAATAATGTCTGGCCAATTGTTGTTGGTCAGTCATAGACATTGACATTGACATTGGTCTAGTCAAGTTGACACATAAAATTCACCACCACAAGTTTACCACTTGTCACTTGGCACCCATTCATCTCTGTAAGCCACACTTAATTCCCACGTGAAGACAGTAGCAAGGTCATCACTCTGCCTAAGTGATGCCCATCCTGAGTGTACCTGACAACAAGGTGACTCGGACCCTGCCTGACTTCCGGTAACAAACACTAGCATGTAACATTAGCAACACTTAAATCTTATGGAATAAGGTCAATGCATCTTATGTCACATGAGGCAATGACAGGGAAGAAGACAAAGATATTTGCTTAATATATATGCACACACACATACGTGCGCGCGCACACACACACACACACACACAGACATATTCCTAACAATCTAAGGAGGAAATGCTCATGGCAATTATAGTCCTCACTTGTGTAACTGGTCATGGCCGGAGCTGGTATTTAGAACTACCTTCCTCCTCCACCCTTTCTGGATTCCCTTTGCCTTCAGCAAAGCCCCTCAGCTGGCTGTGGTCCTCTGCCTGAGGGGTGGTCCAGACCTCCGTTCCTGAAGAGTCTGCGCAGTTAGTAGACCCACCCAGCTGGTTGGGCAGTTGTGGTTTTCCACGGGCTTCAATCACAGGGCCTGGGAATCCTGAGACACTCTAAGGGAGCCCCTGTATTCCAGGCACACTCCCTCCCCTTGGTGTCCAGTCTCCCCATGGTGGTCAGGACCAGTCGCCCCTGACAGGACAGACCCTCCTTTGGAGCTACAACCTCTGGGCCAGGAGAGCAGAAGGTCACAGGAACAGGAAGCAAATGTTTTGCTGGTGGTCACTGGTGTAATGGTGGTCACTCCCACTTCCCTTTTGACCCCTGATCATTGGGTCTGTGAATCCTGGCCATGGGAGCAATTGCACCCTATACCAGACAGCGATGCATAGCACGTACAGTCTTCTGGAACCTTTCCCCAGCCTTGTGAGGCGTGGCCGCCCCGCTGGCGCTGCTCCTGAGCCTTCAGAAGGACAGTTCACCATTCTATGAAGCCAGCTGCCTCAGGTGGGTGGGGAGCACGCATGCAGTGAATTCCAAGAGCGTGGGCCCGTTGCTGCACTGCTTTTGCTGTGAAGTGGATTTCTTCATAAGGAGCAATGCCGCGTGGAATGCCATCTTGGTAGATCCGACGTTCTGGAAGCCCAGAGATGATAGTTCTGGCAGACGCGTTGCATGTGGGGAGGAAGACCTGCATCTATAGTAAGTGTCTATTCTAGTAAGGACAAAACGCTGCCTCTTCCATGACAGAAGTGAGCCGATGCAATCAGCCAGCCATCAGACACCTGCCTGGGGCATGGCGCCATGTTGGGCACTCAGTGCTGGCCACAGCCAGGTCAGCCCTGGTGAGTGGAGTCCATGCTGCTGCGTCCATGTATGACCTTCGTCCCTGCCAACATGGCCGTTTTGTTCACGAGCCCATTGAGCGAAGACAGGGGTGGCTGGGAAAGAGGCAGACGGGCGTCCACGGAGCACATCAGCTGACCACTCAGTTGTTAAAATCCTTCTCTGCGCCCTCGCCCACATTCCTGCCTCAGTCTTGGTCTCTCTCCCAGGTGGCCAGCCCTGAGGTCTGACCTGCCCCTGGGGGGGGGGGGTCCTCCTCACTGTCCCCCTCCACCAGCCTCCAAGCCCCGGTGAGGTCAGCCCTTGTCCCGGGAGAGGTGGGAATGGGCTTGTCTGCTACCGTGTTCAGGGGGCTTCCACGGTGCTCCTCACGGGGCGTGTTTGCTTTTCTCCTGGCGTCGCGCGGCGAGAGCATGGGAATCATCGGGGCCGACCGAAAACACATCACTTATTTCCCAGCCCCCTTCTGAAGCTTAGCTGAGCTTATTCGATTTGATTAAAGGATTTCATGTCTGGCTTGTTGGAGAGATAGGGATTAAGCGGTAAGGAGCTTTTCCCTTCCTGGGCTCTCTGAGCTTATCACCGGAGGGTAGCCTGCTCTGACTTCTCGGCTGCTTCTCTTAGAATGCCGGATTCTTTTCCTTCATTTGTATTAATGAGATCAGCCAAAGATGATTGAACCTTGGGCGATTTTGCAAGCTATAAATTATCAAATATAAAAGCTGGGAGTTTAGAAAGAACCCCACCAGCCCCAAACATCATTTTACAGACATGAGGACCAGAGGGGTTAACTGACCTGCTTGAGGTCACACAGCAAGTTCCAGGAAGAGCCCAGGTCTCTCGTCTCCTGAATGAGCGCGGCTTTGCTTTCTCTCCTGGCCCTGGAAATGGAGACTGAACCTCACGGGGGCAACGAAGAGGAAGTAACAAGGGGGAGCTCCTTCCCCGTGCCCGTGCCTACTCAGGCTCTCTGCTCCCTCCCTGTCAGACCGGAGCAGCGAGCAGCCCTGACATTTTACTAGAATGTACCAAGGGAGTGGTGTGCCGAGGAAAGTTACAGGCTCACGGAACCGGAGAGAAGGGAAAAGGGCAATATGAGAACGTGACAGAGAAAGTGGTCCTTGGCGATCAGTCCTCCAGGCAGCGCCGAGTCGGCGTTCTGTATTTATGGCCGCCGTAAACCCGGGGCCAGGACGGTGAGGTTCCCTGCACGCGAGGGTGGCCTCTGCGGGGCTCGCCGAGGAGGGAAGAGGTGAGGACTCCCAGCGGCTCAGAGCTGAGAGATGGAAGGCCCACTTGGCAAAGGCTACAGCAGGTGCGAGTCAAAGCCAGGACTGGACTGTGGGGCTTGGCTCCTTCTTGGCCTCCTTTCTCAAGGCCTTGGCTCTGCCACGAACAAAGGGTCCATCCAGACTGAGGCAGGGGTGGGTGGCCCGGGGTACTTGGGAGTTTAGGAGAGGCCGTGCGTGTTGGGCTTATTTCTCAAGAAGGTGGCTGTTTTCCTTCATTTGTATTTGTTTGTAGATCGTGGCTCTAGGGACATTGACATAAACAAACTCTGTCGGCTTAAGTGGAAGCAGGTTGGCTCTTGGCTGTTGGAGGAGAGCCTGGACACATCCGTTGATGGGATGGGTTCCACTGCAGATGGGAGGTACCCCAGCAGGCAGGCCAGGTGCGGGGTTCAGAGATGGAGAGCATCCATGCAGGATGGTAGGATGGGCAAGTCCCTGGGAAGAAGGGGGTGTCCCATGGGCAGAAGGATCAGAGATCGTTTAGAGATATAGGTATGTGCCAGTGGGGGGCAAGGATGCCTGAGAGGCAGCAGGATGCCAGGCACAGGATGGGGTCAGGAGGTGTGGGGAAGCATGGGGTGGGGTGTGAGGGCCCGGACTCCATGCAGGAGGCCAGGCACAGTCATGGCCAGTCAGCAGAGTAGAAGCCAGCCTGTGCCTCACCGGGAGATGGGAGGGAACTGGCTCCAGCCAGGGTTCCTGCTCCAGGGCTGTGCCCTGTCCCCAAGTCTGACAGCCTCTGCTCTGGCCCTGAGTGTCTGGCCCAGTGGACTCCTGGCCCCGTTCTCCATCCAGGAGCTCTGCTGGGTACACTCAGTCCCCCCCAGGCGTTTACTCACCCAGCACACTTCCCGAGTGTGTGTGTGTGTGTGTGTGTGTGTGTGTGTGTGTGTGTGTGAGATTGGGGTGCAAAGAGCAGAATTATCCAGAGGTGACTCTGGGGTGCACTTGGTCCATCAGGAAGCATCGGTGCTGAGTCTTGTTGGCTTGAACTGGTCCCCTGGTGAGCAAGCCTCTGTCATTTCCAGTGCTGGCCGGAGGTGGGCCCCGTCCCTACAGCTCACAAGCTTGGCCTCCTCTGACGGCCTGCGGCAAGCACGGTCAGAGGACTGGCTCCTCCTTCGCTAGCGAGCAGGGGCAGGGTTTTCCCTACTCTCTCAAGTCCATTCTCCAATCTGCCTGGATAATACATTGGTCCGAGTCAAGGCAGACAATCTGAAACTGCACTCAAAGTTCATCCGCATGACCTCAGGATGTTGCCATTAACTGAAATACCCTGACTCTGTGTCCTGTGCGTCAGAGCGGACCCTTGAACCCACCTCCTGTCTCTCCTGGGCCTGAATCTTCCATTTCTTTTAGGACCTTGACAGCCGGCCGCTCTGTGTGGTGCGGGGGAGCGGGTCAGTCCTCCAACCACACGACGGCCCCCTCCTCCCACTTCCTCCTCCTTCCTTCATTTGCCCACATGCTTCGCATCCCAACAGGCACTGGACGCTTCATGCCAATAATAGAACATCCGACTCGAACTGATTTAAAGAATGTACGGGATTTACTGAGCCATGTAACCGGGGAAACAGCCCGGAAGCCGACTGGATTGTAGGCAGGGTTCGGTGAGATTTCTGTCCCTTTCTCTGTGATTGTCTCAGCTTTGCCCCCTCCAAGTTATGTCCAGTCCTTGGAGCGGCTTGCCGCATGGACACAGAATGGCTGCCAGCAGCGGCTAGGTAACGCGCTTCCTCAGGGACATTCAGCAGGAGAGGCCGTGGCTTCTCGAACTCGCCAAAGATCCCGACTGATGGCTGCGGCAGGGAGATGCGTGCGCTGATAATCCGGGCTGGGGCTGGGTGCTCAGGACTCTGGCAGGGGGAGGCGGCCCCCTGCCCCAGAGCTGGGCATGGAGCCACGGACACCCAGACAGCATGGCAGGAAATTTCAAATCATACGACAGACCTAAGCCCCCCTGCCTTGTTTAGCGAGAACCCAAGGGTAGCCCAGGTTCCACCACAACTGTATCACTGTACTGTTGTTCAGGCCGTGCACAGCTGTAAGCAGATCGGGGCCGGGTGAGACAGGTGGAGGCCTAGCCAGTGGGCAAGAAGTAGGAGGAAACTCAGGACAAATCGGCCGACTCTTCAGCGGAAATGACCCCACGCTTTCCCCCGCCCCCAGAATGTTATTTTGATTGGCCAATTACATGCCCGAAGATCAGACTGAATTCCACGAAGAAGCACTTGGATGGAAATGATTGTAGGTAGAGTCACTTTATTAGTATTTCTAAAGGCCTCTGATGGGGAATAATGATGGTAAATCATTAATATATATTTTCAGCTGCTTTAAAAATTAAATCTGTTCCACAATGTGTTTCGCCATTTTATAGCCATTACACCGAGCCCTTCGGGATGGTCTCATAAAAGGCATTCCATAAATTTGATCTGTCCTTGTACGGCATCACATTTTACAGCGATAATCTGGCATTTTAAAAAGCTCCAAGGCATCATCTCTTCCAGAAGCAGCCATGAAGGAAAGTGCAGGAGAATGGAAGATGGCAGATTCTGAAGATGGGGCGGCCGTCCTTTTTCAGAGGGGCGCAAGGAAAGGGGTCAGGTGCGATCAGTGTTTTGGGGAGAGATTTATTCCTGCATCCCCTGAGGCTTCCTGTTCAACTTTTCCGAGTAGGTCTCTTCCCTAACTGTCCTCCAAAAAAAAAAAACAACAACAACAAAAAACCCAGGCAGAGATCGCCTCTGTAAGACATCCTGTAGAGGGGACCATTCTTGCCTCCGGGCACAGTGGGGTTGAAGGGACTGGTGCACGTGAGCCCGGCCCAGGAGGTAGAGGGAGCAATTCCCTTGGGTTTCCTCAGCAAGCTGTTGGCATCCCTGCCCAGTCACCAGTCACGCTGTTTCCGTGGTGCGTGTGATGCTTGGCCAGCCTCTCCGGGCATTTGAAGACTCAGATACAAAATTCGCAGAGTAGGCACAAAGGGGAGGGAAGGCAAGGGAACCTGTAACCTGCGGGGGCGCTGTATCTTCTCAGTCCTCTGAGGCTGTTTGGGTTTGGGGCTGGAAAGCCCACGAGGTGTGCGTTTCTTGGTGTGGAGGTCAAGGGCGCGATGCGGCTCTAGACGGAGAGGCCCTGGTGATAGCATTTAGAGTACTTGGAATTGAAGCATTCAGTGTGGAGTTGATTAACGGATCCGTTCTCGGGGCCACCGTTGCTGCAGGAGGAACCGACGCGTGACCCAGAGACATGAGCAGCCACGTTGCGGCTGACACAAATGAAAACATGAGTCTAGGAGAAAGAGACTCGGAGGGGATTTGCGGGAGGGGCTTCATTTCAGGAATCGTAAGTGCTTCGTGGGAACAGGATCTGGGCTTTACAAGGGCAGAGTGTCCCTTTGTCCAGTGTCATGGGTGGCAGCCACCTAGGGGCTTACACCTGCCACACACTGTCTGGCCTCCGTCACTGTGTGGTGAGCGTGACTGGCCAACGTGGCCAGGGTAGTCAGTACCACCACGTGTCCGTGCCCGGTGCCCTCCTCCCTGGGCGCACGCAGGATGGTGCTCCCCAGACCCTCTGCAGTCAGGCAGGACCATGTGACTCGCTCTCGCCAGTGGGCTCTGAGCTGGGGTGACTGTGTCAGTTCCCAGGGTGACCCAGGGACCCTTGAGCTTTTCTGTCCTCTCGTTGTCCAGTTGTGCCGAGTTGGCTGAACAGGACGAGGCAGCTGAGACGGCCGAGTCACGGGTGGACAGCTGCTCCAGACCCCGGCCCACACTCGCAGATTCTATGTGCAAGGCAGATACGTTTTTGCGTGCTAAGCGGATGAGATTTTGGAATTTTGTTGTTGTTCCTTCAGCTTAGCCTAATTTGTCCTGACAAATATAACGACGATATAATTTGAGATCGAAATAAAAGAAGGGCAACTTCTCAGCCCACCGGTGGAGGAGCCTCATGGAAACCTAAGTAAAATCTGGTTCTTACTCATTTCGAAGGCTTCTAAGATGACGACAGAGACTTTGTCTTTTTAATATTATTTTGTAAGTTTATTTATTTATTTTGGGAGAGGGCATGAGCGCACAAGCGGGATAGGAGCAGAGAGAGACAGGGAGAGAGAATCCCAAACAGGCTGCACACTATCAGCACAGAGCCCAACGCAGGGCTTGAACTCACAAACCATGAGATCATGACCTGAGCTGAAATCCAGAGTGGGATGCTCCAACGACTGAGCTGCCCAGATGCCCCAACAAAGGGATGCTAAAGCCTTGATGGGGGGGGATGCGGGTCTCGTGGGTTCCTGGTAGTCACCAAGGAGCCCCCAGGGCCTGGTTACCTGTGCTGGGATGTCCTGGGGTGTGGCATTCGGGGCGCTCCTGATTTCCCACCAGCGGGACGGCCGAGTGGAGCGTGGCCTTGATGTCAGTCTCATCCATTAACAGAGTGAAGAACTCCAGTTGCAGAATCACTGGCTCGCATGGTGGGGCCCAGGCACCAGCCACACTACGCGGCCCCTGGGAAGGTGAGCCCATCCGGAGCCCTGAGCGCCCGGAGAGGCCCTGGGCCCCCGCTAAGAGCTCTTGGAAGCCCGTCCTCCCCGTGGACCCCGCTGAGGTTCTCGCCACGTTTGTGGATCCGGCGTCTGGCACACGGTGGCATTCAAATGACAAATGCACCAAACCAAAGGACAGTCTTGGAGGAAGGAAGTGTGTGCACAGTCGCTGGTGGGTGGAGTCAGCCTGGTGGGTGGTGTCAGCCAGGCGTCGAGTGGGAGGAGAAGGTCCGGTGGGTGGAGTCAGCTGGGCCTCGAGTGGGAGGAGAAGTTCCGGTGCTGAAGCCGGGAGCCTCGCACCGGGGCGTCCGGCCCTGCTGGGCCCCGTCAGGTGCGCGGGACTCTCTCCTGCCTTAAGAGTGAGGTTCAACATGTGATTGTCTTTTGCACCTGACAGCTTGGGTGCTTGGGAAGAATCCTGTTCTTTATCTGTCTCGCCGTGTCCTCAGGTTATGATGGATTTTATTAGAAGCCGCAGACAATTATTAGGGGGGAAATCCTCTTTAATTATGATAATATGAATCCTTTCCGGGGACCCAGCAGGAGTCAGAGTCAATAGAAGGTTTGCCCTGATCGCCACGACTTCTAACGGAGTCGGGGCACCCGGATTACAGTTCAGGGGAGTGTCCTGGAGTTAGCAGGAGTTCTGGGACGTATTAGGAGGGAGTGCACCCCGTGAGTAACCTGCTGTCTAATTTGTAGGCCCAGGGTGGTGAACCCGTGGGTGGGACGCGGAGATGGCCAGCCACGGCCCTGAGATTTGAAGTAAGGATAAGACGGGCATCCGTTACGTTCCATTATGTTTCCTTATTACCTGCGTGCTTGTACAACCTGAGTTGTAAGGAACACCTGTTCTATACAAACCTCCGGGCTGGAATTTAACTAATAAAAAGCAAGATCCTCTCCTTGATTTGAACTTCTGCGCAGAGCCAGCAGTCAGAGGATACAATCAGGGCTTGTTGGGTTTAACCAGATTGTAATCTTGGAGCATCGTGCCTCTGGTTTCGTCCTTATTGAGTGAGAGCGTCCAATATGGATAGGTTTTTCTCTTCCCCCTTTTCTCTCTTCTCTCCTTCCTTCCTCCTGCCTCCCTGCCTTCCCTCTTCCCAGCCTCACTGGCATGTAATGGACACGAACGCTCACGGCGCGAGACCGTCACCACAGGAGCTCCTGCCTCCAGCTGTCACAGTACCTTCCTCGTGGGGAGGACCCTGAGCACCCCCCTCTTTGCACCATTCGCGCATATAACACAGGACCGTCAGCTGTAATCACCCTGCCCGAGTTCAGCTCCAGGACTTGTCCATCTCATAACTGCCCCGGCTGCTTCCAGAGGCTCCACGGCCAATGGCAGGGGTGGGGGGTGGCGCTGAGGCGTCAGGCCGGACGGGCAGGTGTTCGCTGCCCAGTGTGTGTCCTCTGTCTGCCCCGCTTACCTCTCGGGTGACCCGCCCCTCAAAGCTGCACACACAGCTCTCGCCTTGCAAATGTCTTGATGCCTCTTCAGTTAATTTTGGATCTTCTTACATTAATAATTGCTGGGGAATGTAACTTTTTGCTTTGTTTTCATGCAGAACTTAAAAAAAAATTTTTTTAAAACATTTATTCATTTTTGAAAGAGACAAAGCACAAGCAGGGGAGAGGCAGAGAAAGAAAGGGAGACACAGAATCAGAAATAGGCTCCAGGCTCTGAGCTGTCAGCACAGAGCCCAACGCGGGGCTCGAACTCATGAACCATGAGATCATGACCTGAGCTGAAGTCAGACTGTAACCAAATGAGCCTCCCAGGCGCTCCTGTTTTCGTGCATATTTATGTCTCCTCTACTGGACTCTTACTCTGGGGGCAGGGACATGTCTGCTTTGTTCCTCCTCTGTGTCCCCAGCCATGACCCTCCCAGCCCCTGCCTCTGCTCCCCCCTCTCTGGTCGCTGCCCTCTGAGGAAGGGCTGTTGAGCTGGGCTCTCGGGGACCTGATCTGCGTGTGACCGGCTGGCACTGGCCCCCAGCTCTCGGGCAGAGATCACCGAGTGGCTCCTCGGTCTGTGTCACTAGGGACAGGCTAAGGGCGACCCAGACCGCAGAGACGAGACTGTGCGGGAGACCGGGCTGTAGTCGATAAAACTCTTCCTTTAATGGAAATGACAGTGTTCAGTCTTGTGAGGGGCACTGTTAGCTTAGGCTTTGACATCTGAAAGGGCTGCATTTTAACCCTCGATTCGGCTGCCTACTCGCTGGGTCAGGTACTGAATCTTTTACAGGCCCGACTCCCCCATTTCTGGAAAGATGGCTAAAGACCGCACCTCCGAGGACAGAGATCAGGGTCTGTCGGGTCTGGCGCTGCCCCCGGTGCAGGATGGCCACGAACCTGAGGCAGAGGGGGTGGGGGGGGAAGGACTGGCAGGAGGGCCATGACAGAGGCGGACGAGGGCCGACAGGAGGCCGCCGAGGGGCAGGAGTGTGTGAGGTCACACGTGGACAGGGCCATCCCGGCCCCTCAGCCCGGGCTGCTGCCCCTGCCCCTGTTTTTGGGGAGATGAGGTGACATAAGCGCCCAAGGAAGGGTCTCAACCCACGTGCTGCCTGGTGCAGACAGGACGCCCGAGTGCAGACAGCACAGAGCTGTGACACTCAGCCGCGGGCTGCGGGGGGCCGGGGTGGCACCGGGCGACAGCTGTGGCGCGTCACCTCGCGCCTGGGCCCGCCCCTGCCACCCTGCAGGCCCACGAGTGCTGGCCGTCCACCGGTTCCCGCCTGCCTCGTTGGCACCTTCACCCTGGGAAGGGGAGCTGTCCCTCTCTGTCCGCGGTTTTAGTCAGGTTGACGGGCCGAGGAAAATGGTTTAAATATGCTGATGTTGATGGAAGATGAAATAGGCCCCTTAACAAAGGGGTCCATCTAGCCCTGGGGTCACCGCCCCACACAGTGGCATGTTACTAGCACCGACGACCGTGCCAGTCAGAGGCCTTCCATCCATCTCCGGCTCCCCGCCCCTGCTGCCCAGAGGAAGCCCGTGACACCCAGACAGTTATCACACCCCTGCCTGTCTGTGGCCAGCAGGTGACTTCGGGGGGCCGCCCTGAGAATTATGGCCTCGCGGGTCTGTGTGCTCCTGGGTCACTTGCCCGGGCCACAGACGGAGCACTCTCACAGGGGCCGCCGGTGACAGCAGAGGCAAATTTCTCATATTCCGGGTCCATTTGAAAAGCCACAAGATGGGGCGCCTGGGTGGCTGAGTCGGTTAAGCGTCCAGCTTCAGCTCAGGTCATGATCTCAAGGTTTGTGGGTTCAAGCCCTGCATCGGGCTCTGTGCTGACAGCTCGGAGCCTGGAGCCTGCTTCGGGTTCTGTGTCTCCCTCTCTCTCTGACCCTCCCCTGCTCATGCTCTCTTGCTCTTTCTCTCTCAAGAGTAAATAAATATTAAATTTTTTTAAAAGGTGGGAGCTGGTGAGCCTCTTGCTCCGCTGTAACTTAGTTTACTCTAGGAATGCTTTCTCTGCCCCACTCACTGATAACTTCCATCTGATGGTTTGGTTTGTCTCTTTCACCTTTGCACCCTCAGGAGCGCGCAGGGCCAGGGGCACGGTGCATGTCCGTAAATACCCTTGAGGATCATCCGGTCTCCCTGCAGCCTCTGGAGGGGCTCCCTGTGCATGGATCCTCCCTCCGCTAACAACCGCAGGAAAGTAGAAGGAGACAGAGGGCTTCTCTCCGCTTCTGTGAGCAGCTCCGCTCCGGGGACGGAGGGAAAGCTGAAATCCATGGCCAACATCGGGGCTCAGGGGCTGTTGTCAGTGTTAGAAGCAGCCGGCTGTCTTTTTCTTTTTTTAATGTTTTATTTATTTTTGTGTGTGAGAGAGAGAGAAAGACATGGACCATGAGTGGGTGAGGGACAGAGAGAGAGGGAGACAGAATCCATGAATGAAGCGGGCTCCAGGCTCTGAGCGGGGCTTGAACCCACAAACCACGAGATCATGACCTGAGCCAAAGTCGAACCTTAACTGGCTGAGCCACCCAGGTGCCACGCAGCCCAGTTGTCTTTAAAGTGTCTCTGAATGTGACCCTCATTAAGGTGGCCCAGCAAACACTGCAATCAATGCAGGCCGCCTGTGAAATTATTCTGGGATGTCCCACACCTAAATTGTACCGTGGTGTCAGGCATGTTTCTCCGGCCCCTGATTGGGCTGTGCTCCAGGAATTCACCCTTCTGACTCCCCCGGAGGGCTTCGTGCCCCTGGAGAGTGGCCGTCCTCTGTGCTCTGCCCACAGTGCTGATTCTGGGGCAGCAAAGAAACCCAAACTGGGTGCACCCCCCTCCCCCCCAGGTACCCTGTCGCAGTCTCTCTCCAGGCCCACTTGCGCAGGTGACAGGAGCTCAGGCAGGGGTCAGCTGCGTGTCGCCCTCAGCGCTGCAACAGGTGGGCTAGCTGGGGAGAGAAGCCGAGAGAGGGGAGGTTCCCTGCCACGCTGGGTCAGGCTCTCCGGGCTCTGGGGCAGGCAGGCTGTGGGGACAAGCCGAGGCTAGTCAGCGTGGGAGGGGGCGGGGGGCAGGGTCCAAGGAGCCTGGACGCCGGCCGAGCCTGTCTGTGTCTGTTCCCCACAACAGAGCTCTTTGCCTGGAAACTAGGCAGCGGTTCATGGTCCCGACGTAACGGTCCCCATTCTTGGGGATTTTATGTGTGCATTGAAGGGGGGAGGATGCAGTGATCTCTCAGGTGTTTCTCGGCTCTGAGAGCCTGCGGGCCCCTGCAGCCCACACCTGCTCTCATCTGGTGCGGGAGGCTGTCCCTGTCCCTGTCCCTACCCCCGCGGGTGGAAGGGGAGAGTCCCCGAGGAGTTGGGCTGCGCTGCAAGCATGGTCGAACGTGTCCTGTCCCTGAGGAATGACAGATGACACTGAGTGACGTGCCTGGTGACTAACTCCGAGGCAGAGAAGGCAGTTGTGGAGATCTCCTAGCCCGGGGCAAGACAGTGGCTGCCTTCTCAGGGATTCGAGAACTCCCAGAACAAAGGCTTAAAAATGCACGAATATGCTTTGTTTCCGCCACGATGATGGACAAGAGGGAAGGACTCCTTGACATGGATTATTTTTTTGCCACAAGGCAAACGAAACCTTAACAAGAGACAGAAGTCTCTCCCCACGTTTCCCGCACCTCCCTCCTCACAGAGCAGATGCCCTTGAGGGATGGACTCGCAGTCAGCCGCACCAGGGAGCGAGGCAGGTGCAGGGGTGCGGCCGTGTCTACAGTGGGACAGCACGCGCAGGCTGGATCCGAATCCACATGGTCACTTCCTGGCTGTGTGGCTTCGAACGTGTCGTGGAGCGTATAGGAGCCTCGGTTTTTGCACCTAGAAAGTGGGTGTAAAAATACTCATTTCATGGGATTGTTCTTGTCTGGGTTTCTTTGCCAGCGCTTCCTGACGATACGCACAGCAAGTGCCGGACACGGTACCTACTCTTCTGTTTACGCTTCTCCACTTAGAACAGTAAGGCTCTGTGAGGCTTGTCCCTCTGTCCCTCTTTCTGTCTGTCTATCCTACCGCTCTCAGCTCGCCGTTCATCTTTCCCTCCCTCCGTCTTCGCTCCCTCCTGCCCCTCCTTCCCTCCATCCGAAAGCCTGTTCCAGGAGCTGGAGTTACCAAGAGCGATGACGGTCGTTATGAGTACTCTTTTGGTCCTTGGAGTCTTGAAAACATGACGTTTCTCAGGTGTGGCATAAGGATGTGACGGCGAAGTTTGGGCACGGCTCTCTGGGAGGAGCTCAGCGTTTCCGTGTTGAAGATACAAGTGGTGGGCAGTTCCTCAATGGTCGGGGCACCTGCTCCCCGGGTCTGAGAGCGTTTGCATCCTCAGTTGGCCTGATAAACCCACGGGGCCCAGCACAAGCTTCTGAAAGGCAGTTAGCTTTGAGGGAACTGTGGAGAAAACCCTCAGCTCTTTGCTACGCATAGAGTGTGAGACAGTCTGCAAAACTCCATCCCGACCTTTCAAGGAATAAAGTCTGTTTTCCTGTAGGATCTATTGACCTTCACTCCTCAGAGAGAGTTTAAAATGAACCGTGCGCTCACCACTGAGCTCTGAGAGAACGGCTGTGCTTCTCAAACCATGGTGGACGTGCAAATGTCCTGAGGCACTTGTTAGATGCAGTTCCTGACTCAGTGGGTCTGGGGTGCGACCTGAGATTCTGCATTTCTCACGAGCTCCCGATGCCGATACTGCTGGTCTTGGGGGCACCCTTCCCCTGGGAGACAACGGCTCTGTCTGAAACTTCCAGAATTTGCTGGCCTGGGAATAAAGAGTCAATTAATTAGCACTAATTCCCACATAGATGCCCCTCTGCCTGTGTCTTCAGACCTTCATGTCTGTATCACGTCTGCTGTGGGGCAAACTGTGCCCCCTTTTCCCCAGAGAGATATTTTGGAATCCTCACTCCCAGTAGCTCAGAATGTGACTTTTCTGGAAACGGGGTCTTCGCAAAGGTAATCCAGTTAAGAGGAGATCACTGGTCACTAACCCAGTACGACTGGTGTCCGTATAAAAGGGGAAATTTGGACACAGAGGCAGACACATGTGGAGGGAAAACCACGTAGAGACACAGGGAGGAAGCCAGGGGACCACGGAGGCAGATTGTTATAGGAGGGTCTGAATAAAGTGC
>PJEM01006420.1:56071-90424 GCA_004023845.1 Helogale parvula
CCCCCCCCCCCCCACTCACTCTACAAAGAGCCTCCCTACTCCTCCTTTGGGTCTCAAAATACCACATATATACCCTAATTTATTCAGTAAATACGGATCGTCCGCTAAACTCCAGGCATATTTCAGTGAAGCATTGCATGGGAAGGTCTCTGACTCCACTCCCCAGGACGAGCCGAGCTCAGACCCCGGTGACAACTGCCGGGGTCCCCGTCCGGCTGGTTGTACCATGGCGATTGGAGTTTGTGGGGAGGTTACCGACCCGGCATTAGGTTTCCGGGCGTGATGGGGTGTAAAGAGACCTGCATCCGGAACATGGAGAGACTGTGTGTAGAAGGACCCTACGGTGGCGCAGACTCGGTTCTGTGTGTTGAGGTAAGTGACTGTTAGACGCTGCTGTTCTTTCTCGCTCTTGAAGACACGTAAATCTCTTTATCTTTCTTATTTGTATACTCTTCTCAAAGTATTCAGTGAAGAATCCTGTCAGGTATTTGGTTGAATTGAGTACTTCTTTATTAATATTAAAGTTCCAGGGGCGCCTGGGTGGTGCAGTTGGTTAGGCATCTGCCTCTTGATCTTGGCTCAGGTCGTGATCTCACAGTTGGTGACTTTGATCCTGCGCCGGGCTGTGTGCTGACGGTGCAGAGCCTGCTTGGGATTCTGCCTCGCCTTCTCTCTGCCCCTCTCCCGCTTCTGCACACACTCTCTCTCTTGAAATAAGTAAACTTAAAAAAAAATAAGATCCATTCCCAGAACAGATGTTCATATTTATAGTGTCAGATGTATAGACCAGAACCACAATCTAGACTACAGAGTCTAGTCTTTGTTTTAGAGTACGGGTTTTTTCCTCTCAAAATCTTAACAGGGATTACATTTTCTATATTTCAAAGAATGTTATTCTGTTCACTAGAGGTGACATTTTATTTCCGGGGTGTCTGCCCCAGGAGCTAGGTCTGGGGATCTGACAGGCACCTCCTCTCACCCCCCACTGTCCGCCCTCATGCACGCACACACACCTGCAGCTGCAAGAAGAAACAAAGGTCCTGCTTCGTGAAGGTTATTGAGATACGGAGACGGGTCAGGAAGGGGTGTGTGTGCACGCGGGGGGTCTGACAGCAGGGGAAGGGAGTCCTCCCTGCATCGCCCTGGACACTGTGGCACCTTGGGCACGCGGACATGCCTGTGTCTGGACCAGGCATGACACGGCGGAAGGAGCCACCGAGCTCGGGCTATGGGCTCACATGTGTGGGATCAGCAAGGAAGCCCAGGCCTCAGGATGTGAGGGGCTACAGACTGCTTGGGGGGGCCGTGGTGGGGACGAGGAGTGGAGATTTTGGGGTGAATGTGTGTGAGCACACCTGTGTGTGTACAGAGGTCGGTGGGGAGTTGGCTCAACATGACCCTTCAGTTGGATTCAGCCTTGAGTGTGACACTTGGGTGTTTCAATTCCAGCTGAAAATGGGTGTTAAAATACGCTCATCTGTGGTGAGGGTGTCTGTTTTTATTTCTTTTGTTTTTGTTTTAAATTTTTACGTTTGCTTATTTTTGAGAGAGAGACAGAGTGTGAGCAGGGCAGGGGCAGAGAGAGAGGGAGACACAGAGTCAGAAGCAGGCTCCAGGCTCTGAGCTGTCAGCACAGAGCCCAATGCGGGGCTTCAACTCACCAACCATGAGATCATGACCTGAGCTGAAGTCGGACGCTCAACCGACTGAGCCACCCAGGTGCCACTTGTTTTTGTTTTAAGTAGGCTTCACACTCAGCACAGAGCCCAATGTAAGGCTTGAACTCACAACTCTGAGATTAGGACCTGAGCTGAGATCAAGAGTTGGATGCTGAACCGACTGAGCCCCCCAGGTGCCCATGAGTGCATCTGTTTTCTCAGGGGACCACATTCACAGCATGCTTATAAAATCAGTGGTTCATTAAGAGCGGGCCCACAGTGCCCTGCAGTCAGGCAGGACTGGAGGGGGGCACTGTTAAGAGCACAGCAGTATCCAGTTTTGTGGTCTGAGGTCTGGGGGAGGCAAGAATGTATGCGGGGAGATTTCACGGAGGCGGGACATGTGAGGAAGTCCCTCAAAATGAACGGGCCTTTGATCAGTCTAGAGGGTCGAGTGGAGAAGGAGCGCGAGCAAGGGAAAGCTAAGGCTTCGAAGGATGTGTCGGGGAGTGCTGAGGACCAAGCGGGGAGACGAGCCTGGGTTATACCACGGAGGACCCGGAAGGCCTTTTTGTGTTGTGTCTGCTGTATCTTAGGGCGATGGCAAGCTGTCTATTTTTGTGTTTCCTTTGTGTGTGCGCGTGTGTGAGTAAGCGGATGTCATAGGTCAAAGGCCCAGTAAATAGATCAGAGTTGCATTCAAGGAGTTTATTGGAGGCTACGGTGGTGGTGATGCTCTCGGGAGCCATATCTGTGAGCGAGGCCGGCCGGCCAAGGCTCCATCCAGCTGGAGGGCGGATGCCCGGCCTGAGGGGAGCTGGGCGGCCGGGCAGGTGCTGCGGGGAGTGAAACAATCAAACCAGGAGGTAACTCGGGCTGGGTGCTTCTCAGGGCACCTAGTCTGCCAGTGTTCCCAGTCCTTGATGACATCGGGAGCTTGCGTCAAGACGAGAAGCCAAGTGATGCTTCCGTAATCGAGAACGTCCTGCCACGGGGGAAAAACGTCAGCCAAACCAAAACGTGCTCCGTGCTGTCGCTGACTTGGGCTCTGGCACAAAGTCCCCCCACCCCGTGTGCTGAAGCCGCCTGCGTGTGTGAAGACTTGCAGAGTCGGGAGAGGAGAGCCGACTCTGTGCCTTCCTGAAAGGCTTCTCTCCCCCTCACCCCCTGGACCGGGGAGGCAGATTCATCTCTGTGGGTCTCGTCAGATTGTGTCCGACCACATATATTTAGTCTTCCCACATGTCCGATCTCTGTCAGCTGAGAAATATTTGAAGTGCTGATAAGGCTCTTATGGACGACACCCGATCACTGCAGAGTCTGTAGGATTAATTCTTCCTAATTATGTTAGTGCTGGGCTATCACTCAAGTTTATCGATGCTGTCTGGTTGCGTCGAGGAGATTTATAGGCTCCTGTGTTCGTCCCCTGTACGGGACGCCGCAAATAACTCTGTTACCTTTTCAGCATCTTTCTTGCATGAGACAATGTTATATGACCATCACAGGAAGACCTTTCACTTGTTTCTCTAAGTTCTCTGTCTGGGGCTTCAGGGATATTTCAAAATTTGGGACCGTTTTTACAATCCACTGTTCTTTTTCCCTGTTGTTGAGTCAAAAACCCACTCTCTTCATCCAGAAAGTTTTATTTCTAGTCCAGGGAGTATGCGAAGAATCATATGCAAGTTCACCAGGCAGAATTTAGTCGTTTTTATGTCTGTGGCCTTTGGCTTCCCTGTCATCGAGTCTCAAATGACTGGGTTTCAGACAATCGGAGGGAGATAGAATGAGTCTAGGGTCACAGACTCGTGAGGGTTGGAGCTGAACGGCAGCCGGACCAGCCCAGGACTCTGTCCTCACCGTGCATCGTCGCTTGTGCCGGCGGATTCAGAGTCAGGGGTGACTTTTAGCACCCGTACGTCTCTATGTTCATCTGGCTCTCAACACCATGCGTGTGATCCTCTCTTAGTCTAGAGAGGGAGTGGGGACTGGGTGGGAGAGCCTCGTTTGTGCAGTGAGCACAGGTCTCCCCCATTTTCATTGGTGGGAAGGTGAACCTGATCCTGTGAACAGAACACCAGAGGCAAAGACATTGGCCCATCCGAATAGTCCATCAGTAAACACTTGGATGGAAACTGCACCAACTCCTGTGCTACGCTCTTAATGCATTATCTCTTAAAATATAAGTAGAATTCCGTGCAGTTGATATAATTACCCTCATCTTTAAAATAATATTAATGTTTTAAAAAGTGTTTGTTTATTTTTGAGAGAGAGAGAGACAGAGGGAGAGAGAATGCCTGCAAGGGAGGGGCAGAGAGAGAGGGAGACACAGAATCTCAAGCAGGCTGTTGGGCTGTCAGCACAGAGCCCAACGTGGGGCTTGATCCCATGAACCGTGAGATCATGACCTGAGCTGAAGTTGGACGCTTAACTAACTGAGCCACCCAGGCGCCCCATCCTCGTTTTGTATACGAGAAAACTGAGACCCAGAGAGGTTTCCTAACTTGACCGAGACACTGTTGATAGCAGGCAGGAGTCAGGTGGAAGCCAGCCCTCCTGGCCGAGCACCTCTGTTCTCTCTCTGCCAGAGAAAGACCGCTTAGGAGCCTTGCTGGGGCCGCCCGTGGTTTCCTTTGGAAGGAACATCGTGTAACGCATGCACGCGGGCATCCAGAAAAATCTAAGCAAGGTGGTTTGGCAAATTTAATGCACTTCTCATAGCACAGGAATTCTGTAGATGACGAAATGGGGAGAAGATAGGGATTCCAGAATGAGAAGAGGGGAGAGTGATAACTGAGTGATGAGCCAGAAGGAAGGGGCCAACGGGGACCCAGGACAAGTCAAGGCCGACAGGGGTTTGTGGTTACTTATGCTCACAGCTGGGAGGACACCCCACGCCCTGGTGGCCACGCGGCAGGAACAGTGTCAACAGCAGGGGGAGGGGAGGCCGAGGTCACGGTGACGAGAGGGTGGGACGTCGCTGGCTTCCCCAGGAGGATGAGCGTGGTTTGTCTGAATAATTCCACAGGCTGGTCGGGAGCTGGACTCGCCACTCACCGCTAAGCAGGTGCCATGCCCGGTCGCAGGGGCGAGTCCCTGCGGGGCCAGAGCAGGTAGGGGGACCTGGAGCTGGACTGCTGGAGGCCGCCTACACTTACTAGGTGTCCCGTCAGCATGGGATACTGATCCTGAGTCTCAGGACTTAACTGTGGCCGTTCCTGCCGCAGAGGGTTGTGGTACCGACAGTGATGGGGTCACGATACAGAACCAGAGAGCGTTCATCCACACAGAATGTTCTGGAGCACTGCAGCCTGCATGGGGTTATTCAAATCTGAAATTTTAATGTTGCTTTATTTATTTATTTATTCAAAGGTAAACATAGCATGTCTTATTTATTGATTTATTTAAAATATAATTTATTGTCAAATGGCTAACATACAGTGTGTCCAGTGTGCTCTTGGTTTTGGGGGTAGATTCCCGTGATTTATCGCCTACATACAATACCCAGTGCTCGTCCCAACAAGTGCCCTCCTCAGTGCCCATCACCCATCTCCCCTCTCCTCTCCCTCCTCCTATCAACCCTCAGTTTATTCTCTGTATTTAAGAGTCTCTTATGGTTTCCCTCCCTCTCTGTCTGAAACTATTTTTCCCCCTTCGCTTCCCCCATGGTCTTCTGTTAAGTTGCTTTATAACCATCATGAATTCGTCCAAGTGACTGCTGTGAGTTTGAGCGAGATAGACCACCTCTGTCCATCTTGGCTCGTCGGGACTTCTGCCTGTCTGCCAGGTGGGAACGAGACCGGGTCCCCCACTGTATGAAAGAGAATTTCATGCTTACATTGTTTTCTTGCAAAAAACAAATCATACCGAAGACTTGGTGGGAAAAGTCACATTAGTACCAGGTGGAAAAAAAGAAGGGCCAAATACAATTTCAGATTTTAATTAAAAGATCATTTCTGTGTTCAGCCGTCACCACTCTGCCCCTCATTTCAACGTGTAAGCTGAAAACGGAAGCATAACTCTACTTCCCCAGCACGATGGCACTCATGGTCCTCCCGAGGGTAAGAGCCGCCGATCGATTACATGGTCGACTTGTTGAGCGTAATGCAAGGCGTGTGCTCAGGTGGTGAGGCCCGGCGAATTTTAATTGGAAGTGCTTGGCGAAGCATTTTATCCAGGCTGAAACTGAAGTGATCCTGAGCTTTTTGTGGACTCTTCACCCTTGATTTATAAAGGGAGATTAAAGCAAGAAGCAGTGAAGTAATCATTTATGGATTCGTAGACGAGGGGATAGAGCACAGTATGAAATGGAAGAAACAGTCATCCAAAGTCACAAGACCTGGCCTGTGACTTCCTGATTTATGAAACAGGTGACTTCCTGATTTATGAAAAGGCTGAAAGGTGGGAACTGTACCCACATCATGTGTTTATTACTCTGTTATCTACGGCAGTAGTCATGGTCCTTTGGGAGGTGCAGCTCTGTCCTTGCGGGACCCCAAGTGGGATGTAGGATTCTGATTTCTTGTCACTTCGAAGAGCATCACTCCCCAGTGGATGCACCATGGAATTTAGTTCCCTTCCTAAAGAAACTTCAAGTTCACTTGGTGGAAGTCACGTGGCTTGGGGGTGTCCAGCCCTGCAGGTGCGGCTCTGGCTGGCTTAACCCGGGAGCCACGGGACAAGGGCTGGCCAGAGAGAAGCGTACTGGCCCATGTCCCTCGACCTTGTGCAGAGGCAACCCCGTACATGCTGGGAGCCGCGTTTCCGAGGGGGCCCGCCATCTGTCCCTCCCTTCTACCAGGCAGTGCCAGGCAGTCTCGTGTAGGGGAGGATGGAACCCCTTTTGGGGCTCTGTGTCCAAGCCCGTGCTGCCATGCCGGGGGCTCCCGGTCCTGTGGGAAGATGAGGGCGCAGCTCGTCCTGCTGGAAGAGGCTCTCAGCCCACTTGTTCAGGGCACTGAACCAGCTCCCTGGGTGTCTGTGGACACCCAGTGCTCCTGCACGTGCTGAACACTAGCAGCGTCCATGGTCGAGGAGGAAGAGGGCCCCCGGAGTGTCTCTAAGTGCCCAGTTAGCAGCTGCAAGATGCTTATAACTGCCTCCAGCCCGTGGGGCTGTGAACAGGGCTGCAGGTGCAGAGGTGCGCCTGAGAATGGCCCGATGCTGGGAAAGAGAGTCAAATCCTAATCTGCAGGAGCAAGGTCAGAGCAGCAAGGTGCCCGGTCCCTTCTGCAGCCATGATGCACCTGCCTGGCCTGGGCCTCCATGGTGGCCGCTTAGTCAGAGCCCAGACAGAGCAGGGAGCCAAGCCCGTGTGTCCTTTCTGGAATTGTCAGGCGCATCAGCCCATCAGGGACCCAGGGGTGACATCCCTTCTGAGGGGCGTGGCGCTCACACACACTGCCCAGATTCACTTCTCTGCTGGCCCCGCCCCCACCGTGACGTTACAGCACCTGCGGATTGTAGGCTTCGTGGAATGGCCCACATCCTCACTTGTTATGTACCTTTTCCTAGGACTTCCTGGATGGCATGAACCCACCCAGTTACACCTGGGGTTCCAATAACTAAGGGCACTGCTCGGGAGAGAAGATGAGGGTCGGCTCAGTATGAAAGGTGGCAGGTCAGCTGGAAGGCAAAGATGTCAAGTCTCCAGAGACCAGTGGGATTTTTCCTCCTAGTGTCCACACAGTGCTGAGAAAATGACCAGAAAGAGGGGAAGGGTGTCTGAATGAGTCCACTGACTTAGCTGAACCCAGCAGGAAGACTTTGAGTCTGCAACGACTCACCCCTGTGTTGGTGACATGGATCAGATTGTGTCCCTCAAGGTCATATGTTGAAAGCCCAGCCCCCCAGGAGCTCCGAATGTGATCTTTGGAAATAGGGTCATTGCAGATGTAATTAGTTAGGACGAGTCCCACTGGAATAGGGTGGCCCTAATCGGGTAAGGCCAGTATCATCATGAAGAGGGGAAATTTGGGTACAGGTGCACAGGGAGAAACTCATGGGATGATGAAGGGGGGCGGCGATGCTTGTACGAGCCAAGGAGGATGCAAGACCGCCAGCACACAGAGGCAGGGGGATGGCAGGTGCCTCGCTCACAGCCTCATGAGGAGCGAGCCCTGTGCACACCTGCATCTAGGACTTCTGGCCTCCAGACAGTGAGAAACTAAGTTTCTGTCGTTTGCAGCTACCCCGTGCATGGTGCTTTGCCACAGCAGCCCTGGAAGACGGATTCAGCAGGCCGGTGGGTTTTGTCTCTCCCCTGCTTTGAGAACAGCAGTAGTGGTGTGAGTTAACAGACGTTGCAGTTTTATTAGGGGCGCAGCGGGTGGGATCTGCGACTTGGCTGGAGAACCTCAGCTCGCTTGGGCAACACGTCGTCACAGCTACCTTTTCAAATGGGCACACAGTGGCGTCTAATAAGTGAGACGGGAGCAGAGTGGAAGCTGTGTGAGATTGGGGAACTAGTGTGGGAAACAAAAACACATGCGATGATGCTACCAGGTGGGAAAATGCTGCTCATTTGCTCACGCACTCACTCAAGTATTTGTGCAGCTGCTGTGAGGCGCGCCGGCCGCCATTCTGGGCTTAGTGGACCTAGGAGCCCGTGCAGGCAGGGCCTGCCTTCGAGGTCTCGGGGATAATCGACAAAGAGATAGACACCATGGCGCTTGGTCAGTGGTAGGTGTTAGGGAGGAAAACGAACCGAGAGGGAGAGTGGTGGAGCTGGGGGTGGGGTAGGAGGAGAGGAGGGTCTGGGGGGCATCTGACCTGTGAGTGGGCAGGAGGAGCAGAGGACAACGCCAGACCGTGTGATGTGTGACCTTGCCCCTCTCGGCTGGGGTCCTGATGCGCTGATGAGCCTTATCGCCCTCATCCCTGGAGTGGGCGCCTCCCTTGTCACACCCACCTCGTCTACATCCCCTGTCACACCAACCCCATGACCTACCTGCCTCACCCGCCTCACTGATTCGCCGGTCTCAGCTGCCCCACCCTGTCCCAGGGCCATGAGACCTACAATGACCCGATGGATGAGAATGTGCCCCATTTGAATGTCAGCTACCTTTAGAACAGGACTTCAACATTTGATGGAAATAAATGAAAATGTTGCGAGGCAATGGCAGAGACCTGAGGCTTTTCTGAATACTTGAGTCCAGGTAAAATAATAGAGCCCCTGGAGGGAAGTTCCAACGAGTAATCAGATCAGGAAAAAGCGGGCAGCCTGTAATCCCAAATTAAACTGTCTGCTTGAAGGAGCCCTGGCAGGCCGTGCCCAGGAGCAGCGTCAGCTGTGGAAATGGATTCTGTGAGTCGGGGTGGAGAAGTGTCAACGCAGCAAGTGCTGACTGAATTCCCGTGGGCGGCAGAGGGTCCGAAAGGAACAAGGTGGGAGTCCAGACTCCTTGAAAAAATAACAGAGCAGCTCAGAACTCTTGTGTCCACAAGCCAGACTCCAGGAAAGGGCATCCTTCTGGAAGGCCCTGGGGGCAGGGGGCAGGTATGGCAGCTTTCCTGAGTCCACACGCAGTCTTCACAAAGATACCTGGAGATGGGTATCGATCTTGGAGCCAGGTTTTCCATCTGTAGAATGAATTTAAGTGCCTTGCTTGAGCTGATACATCTCATAAGTGGCCAAGTCTGGATTCACATACAGATAAGGCCCGTCCAGCTCATTCGACTGTACTCAAGACGTCGAATATTAAGGATAGTAAGAAGTGAAAAAGAATTCAGAGCGTGGTCCAGAAGGACATCTCCAACAAGAATTTCCCCCATAATTTCAGAGTTTTTAAGACAGGTTTATTAAAGTTTGGCGTTTAGTCTCTGGGCTCATGTGTATGTAGCCTGTCTGTTGGGTAAACCCACATGGCGGATGGATGGGACTTGAACTTGTAGGTGAGGCGTGTGTCGTAGCACAGAAGAGAGGGCATGGAAAGGACGGGACTCAGGGGAGCTGGGCATTTGGGGGGCAGTGCAGGCTGGGATGAGAAGGGGAAGGTGACAGGCCACGGTCATGGAAGAGAAGGCATGGAAGAGAAGGTTACAGACGGCACAGAGTCATTCTTTCTGGTCCAAACACTGTTTCTACAGCTGCTAATTCAGGTCAAGGCGGCAGGGGAGGTGTTTCTTCATCTGATTGGGTAGGAATGTCTCAGGACATTACTTACGTATCACATAACATTACAATGGCTCAGTCCACTCACTCATCCATTCATTCATTCACCACACTCAGGGCCATGACAGCCTTCGGCTGGGGACCCTGGTCTAGCCATTTGTTTATAAACAGCTCTGGAAGGTTCCCGTCTGTAATATGCTCCTTCTGCCTCAGCATCTGTTGTGGAATTTGACGGCTGATCCCTGGCAAAAATTTCCCCTTTTCTTTCCTGAAAGGAACTCCGATTTTTGTTCAGATGTTTTTATCCCTTCCTCTCCTCATCCAAGTTCTGCAGGGAAAGGAGACCCCCAGTGGGCTCATCAGAGTTGTTCTTCTCCTCGACCTGTGATTGGCTGAGTGAAGGGCATCATTCTGGCCAATGGGACATGGGGAGGGGCTTCAGGAGCTTTCTCAGTCGAGTGGGAAAATGGCTGGAAGTTACCGAGGCGTCTTTATAGCGAGTCTGAGGGGACATTCAGCAGCCTTTTCCACTGCAGGCTCAAGAGGAGAACTGGCCTCTTCCTGAACAGTGGGGAGAAGCCGAGGACAACTCTGAGCGGTTGGATGTCTGCCCCACCTGTGATCGTTGAGTGGGCAAGCCAAGTAGTTTCCTTATTGCTGGTTCCTCTTGGGTTCCATTGGATCCCATTTGCCACCGAAACTACTCTAACGTCCCTCACCCTTGGGATAGATTGGTAGTTGTTGTTTTTTTGTGTGTGTGTTTCATGCCTGAAATGCTCCAAATAGTTTCTTCTCTGTGCTGTATGTGAGGTCGGAGAATAAAGGACAGCTTGGGTTCTCCATTCGCCTCCAAGAGCCTGGCCTTGAATCAAACATAATCTTAACAACTGGGAAAGAACGAGATCTCTCCACTCACTGTGTGTCCTCCCTAAGAGCAACAGGAAAAGAAAATTTAAAACCCTCTGGGTTTGGAAGAAAGGCGAGACAACGGTGGTTTTCATGATGCTGTTAGAAATCGTCCAACGACTAGATTAAAACATTGGCGGCCCTGACTCTTACAATTCCACCAGTAATTTCGGAGGCAAGAGTAAAACCTCTTCATCAGACTAGGTGTAGTTCTGTAAACGAAGGGTATGTGTATGTGTGTTTGTGCGGATAGAGGGGCAGAGAGGTAGGGAGAGATTCAGGCATCGTCCCCCCAAAGTAATGCAGTTGAAACGCGGGTGCTTGTAAACCTTGGAGCTTGGGAGTATCTAACAACTACTTGGGAACCAGCTAATCTCCTGGTTCATTAAAAAAAATGGCTCTGCCTTCCTGGAGACTTCTCCGCTGAAAGACTCATTTCCAGAATACGAAGCAGATTAAAAGCGACGGGAGCCGCACCGAGCTGTTCTTTCTGGTCCAGGGACCGTTTCTGCAGTAGATAATTCAGGTCAAAGTGGCAGCACCGGTGTGTCTTTGTAAAGATAAATTTAGATTTTCTTGTTGCTGTTCCCCAAAATGGGGACATTTTATCGTATTTCATTTTTTTTCTAGTACCGTTTCTAGGGGCCAACGGCTGCACTGGTGATCCTGAAAAATGCCAGTGAGTGGTTCTATTTATTTATTTTTTTAATGCTTCTGAAATAGCGGGCGAGGATGTTAAGTAGCAGGTGCTGAGCACGGCGGGGTGGCGGGGGACAGGAGGCTGCTGGGAGCTCTGTGTTGCAGTTTGTGGCCGCCGCAAGTTCCGACGCCCCGCCAAGCCAGCCGGGCCCATGTAGGAGGTGAGTCAGTCTCCAAGGTCATTTGAGCCATGGGTTTGGCGCGCCGGTGGCAGAGCTGTGCAGGTGGGCGTGCCTGCCGCGAGTACAGAGAAGGGAAAGGGCAGGGGACTGTCGCGCCCTCAGCAAAGCCGCATGTCCCCAAAGCTGACACAGCCTGTGGGATGGGAGCGGTGGCTCCCCGGTGGCTTCAGCCACCAGGTGCGGACCCCGTGTGGTCAGTGGCCCACAGGGAATGTGAAGCGTGAACGCCGCACCCCCAGATTGCTCTCTGTCCCCTACGAGAGGCTCTCGCCTCCCTCCTGCTCCAGACTCAGAGCAAATCCTACGTTGGAAATTTTTCCACGATGCCGACCGTTGTGAAAAGTGTATTTAGAAGGAGCTTCCCCCTAAGGTTTCTTTTGTTTTATTTCTTATTATATACAACACACAGAACAGCTATGTTCGATTCTGGTGGAGTTGATTTCCGGTTCCACATCAGAAACTCTTTGAATTTGCAATGACTGCTTAATCTTAAATCCCCCAGGGATGTTTTAATCCAAAATTCAATCAAAGTGAGAAAGCTCTCCGGGCAGTGTGGCCTTTTACGTCAATTCCGTTTTATATATATATCGCTCAGTAAATGAAACGGGAATGAGAGATAGATCATAGACTGTGTCAAGGCTGTGGGTAATCCGGATGATGTATGGTTGAGGCCATTCCTCTCTCAGATAAAAAATGAATTTTACATTAAACCCAGAGGCACTGGGAGACCTCATGATGATCGCCACCCCTCGCTTTCAGCCGGGAGCAGGCACCCCTGCTTTCTCTTCCCCGGGAGATGGAAACCTGCATTTAGCTTTCAATACGAACACAACGGATCTTGGTTTGTAGAACAGGAAATGAGAACGAGGCGTCTGAGGGGGCGGTGGGCAGGGGTGGGATTAGGATTTGTTGAGGGTGATCTGACCCGGGGGGACGGAGGGAAATGGAAGACTGATCCCGAGACATACACCCTGGGAATATGCTGCTTCTTGGATTTATTGCTTCAGAGCCGCGGCAGCTTAGAACAGGAACGCCTTTTGCTTCTTCCCGCTGTTTCCGCTGAGGAAGGGCAGGTAGACCGGCCTCACGTTAATCTCTAGTCAAGACTTTGAGCGTCAGCTTTCCACTCAGTGTCTTCTCCCTCTGGTCCCTCAAAGGCCTGAACTGTTCACAGACTGAGCACCGAGTCCCGAATGCCACACACTTCCTGGTGCCCTTTAGCCCAGAAGGCTCTCGCCAACCAGATTTCATCAGATGAGAACGTGTATAAAGGAGTTCCAGTTTCCTCTTCATTCCTAAAAACCCCAAAAGCCCAAATTCAGCTACTAGGTAGCATTCCCCATGAGAGGAGCTAGGGCTTCTTGGGAAAGGGCCGATTCCAGGCCTGGAGAAGAGAAGGTCATGGTCAGCACGGGGCCTCTGGTCTGGCCAGCGGTGTCTGCTGTGGCCAACCGGCTCCTCGTAGCTCTCCCCACAGGGATGCTTCCGGATCGGCTAGAACCAGGGACCATGGCCAGGGAGCGACTGCTCACTAGACTAACAGTCTTCAGCCTCTAACAGTCTCAAGAAGCAGTTCTTGAGAATCTGCTTCAACTCTGCACCTTGGCAGATCTACCCTCAGAGACTCTGAGTCAGTAGGTCTGGAGTAAGAACCAAAAAGTCTGTTTTTTTAAATAAACCATCCAAGTGATTCTGACACAGGTCATCCGTGGACCAAACTCCGAGGAACACTGCACTTGGTTAATGATCCTGAGACGCTACTGAAATTCATTTAAATCAAATATCATGCCTGAGATTTCACGATGGCGCTACATGGGAGCTGGAAATCCGGGTGAGATGTGCTTCCCAGTGAACCGGGATGCCATCCTCCCTTAATTAAAAAAAAAGCAACAAATGAGTAACCCAGGTGTGGCACGCCGGCATCGGAGCCTTCAGGGGCACACATCTTGCGCACGGGACAAGAAAGTTCTGTAGCCCACAGATTTGGAAACATGGAGTCCGAGAACTCTTCTGTGAAAATTACTTTGGAAATGTTTCTCCACCATTGAAAATCCATCTTGTTCTCTCCCGTCATAAGTGAGAACTGCCTCTACCCAGGGTTTTAGGCTCCTCCTCCTTGTCAGCTGTGTCCCCGCTGAGAGACTGCATGGGCAGGAGGTGGCCTCCCGCAGTGCTCTGAGCTGCTGAAGAAATTGCTGTGACGAAAGAGGGGTGCTCTTCTTTTGGACGTTTCTCCCCCAAACAAAAAAGGCCTTGGATGTTTTAAAAACCATACAGAATGTCAGAGAACTCTTTGTGCTTACTTTATTATTATCATTTTTAATGTTTATTTACTTTTGAGAGCCAGAAAGAGACAGCGTGTGAGCAGGGGAGGGGCAGAGAGGGAGGGAGACACAGAATTGGAAGCAGGCTCCAGGCTCTGAGCTGTCAGCACAGAACCCGACTGGGGGCTTGAACTCAGGAACCGCGAGATCATGATCTGAGCTGAAGTTAGACGCTCAACCAACTGAGCCCCCCAGGCGCCCCTGCACTTATTTTAAAAGCAAGCACAGCCTGAGTGAAATAAAGTAGGTTAAGCTTTTGAAAAGAAGACCCAAAGAGCTCCTATTGTATTTACTGGGGAAACGCAGTTGTTATCGAGAGAGAAAGGGGGCAAGAAGTTTGATGGGGAAGAGGCACCCACCTTCCGAGTCTTCGCAAGATGCAATTTTTGGAGAATGTGACAGTTTTCTGGTTTGGCGCGATGAGCCCGGGTGGAACCTCCTCTGCGTTCCTTGCTGGGCTTGGGGTGTGACCACGCGCACCTGCAAGCCTAGGGGGGCTGGGCCATCAGAGGCCACCTGCCGGGAGCCGGGAGGTCTCCGGAACCTTGCTCACTCTCCTCCTTGGGGAAGTGGGTGGGGAAGGAGGAGTGCAGGGCACAGGGTGGGCCCAGACCTCTTTTCCCTCCCCACCCATACCTGTTGAGGTCCTATAATGAAAGGACCAGTTAAACATCTTTTCAGCCTTATTCTTGCAGCCGAGGGTGGGCCTGAAAATGGCGGTCATCGACATTCAGAAACGAAGGGCCCAGGCTCTGGAGTCAGGGTCCCCTGACTGACCCCAGAGCAGCAGCTCACGGACCTGGGTTTGTCTCGTTTCTCTCCTCTGCCGTCAAAGCGTCAGCTGGGGCTTGGTAGCAAGCCATGCCGATGGCGGCAGCCCGCCCCAGACTGTCCCTGCTGTGCTCCTGGGCTGAGGTGAAGGCGGATGCTCGACCAGGGGTTACCAAGTGGCTGTGTCCCAGGAGCTGCCTAGCCTGAGCTGAACTCAGTGAGACCCGCTGAGTCCCGGGGGCAGGTGAGCCCGACGGGGACTCCCGTCAGCTGGAGACGGCACCTGTGGCAGGAGCCTGGGCGGAACTGGAGGTGGGAGGAAGCTGCGTGAGCAAGTGTCCCAGACCACCCAGTGCCATGTGCCAGCTCCTCCATCGGCAGGTCCCTGTGGCCACGCGAGGCGGTGCCATATGACTAGCCGAAGAAGAGGAAGGTCAGCACTCGGTTGTCAGATGGGTTGGCTCATCTGGGTGCGAGCCCCAAATAGAGGCTGTTGTGTGGTAGCCACGCTCCAGGCTGCCTTGGACACCGCTGCCAGGCAAGGTCTTGCCAGGGGGCGCTCTCCAGCCTGCCTGATGACCCATCCACCTGTGTGGACGGAGAAGTGGCCTGAGGCGAAGTATATGCATGTCCGCCTGACCGGTAGCAAATGACCTGGAATGGGGGAAATTTTGTTTCCCATCATCTCAAGTCTGGCCTTTGCAAACATAGAGATCTTGGCCTGGAAAGGGGGTAGACTCTTTCTGGGAGACATGGTGAGGCTCCTGCTGGGCTTTGGACTCCTTGTACCTGGAGGGGAGCAGGTGAGAAGTGGGTTCACCGACTTTGCAAAGAGTGAATGGCCCTGACCAGCGGGAGATCGACAGCTGCCTCAGCAGAGCGGGCTGGTCGTGATCATCTGTGCGGGCACCTCTCGTACCGCCTTGCCCAGTCGTGACTGCGAATGGGCAAGAATAGCAACCCTGGCTTAAAATGTGAATGGCTGTCAGGGGCTCAGGCCTCTCGGGAAGGGGCGTATGAGTCACATCAGGCATATTGGGTTCCCGGGCTGCTTTACAACTTACACCAAGTGGGGGCCTGGAACATCAGAAGCTCATTCTCTCACTGTGCTAGCGGCTGGAGTCCAAAACCAAGGTGTGATCACGGCCATGTTTCTTCTGAGTGCTCAAGGGGAGAGTCTGTTCTCATCTCTTCCAGCTTCTAGGGGTTCCAGCAATCACTGACTTGTAGACACATCAGTGTAATCTCTGCCCCGGGCTCCACATGACCTTTCTTGTGTGTGTCCTCTTATAAGAATGAGGTCACACGGGACTTAGAGCATGCCCAACTCTAGAGTGACGTCATCTTCCTGAATTGTATCTGCAGAGACCTGTTCCTAATAAGTCCACATTCACAGGTGCCAGAGTAAGGACCTCAATGTACCCTTCTGGGGGACAGATTTCAAACCACGACACAGCTGAGCCACGGAGGGCAGCAGAGGTGATGGCCGAGGGGGAGGGGAATTTATAAATGACCGTGAAGGAGGAAGATGTGTACCATTTGCACCCCAAGGCCAGCTGCAGTGACAGGACATGACTGTCCCTGCTTCTGAGCTCCCCCCAGGAGAAGTCCAGTGGCACCTCGGAGTGCCTGCTTCCCGACCGTGCATGGAGGGGCAGTGGGAGACACAGCCACGGTGAAGGTGCCCCACTTGCTAGGCAACCTTCCTTTCGGAGAGAATTGTTCCCCAGTTGGCTTGTGCCGTCCAAGTGTGACAGGCTTTGCTGAGCACGGAGAGGATGAGTGTGGGGAGAGCCTTGTGTTTCTGCCCAGTGCTTCTGATGGGGAATGTGTTTGCCCGGAAGCTCCCCATTAGCTTGGCAGAGACTTTATCAGATTGGCCTCATTGTCTTTTTCTCTGTGCTTTGTCTTGCATGGGCAGCGTCCCCCATAAACCTTCAAATGCGCCCCTGGAGGACGGGGTCGGGCGGCCATGATGAGGTTGGGGAAGCAGCCAGCCTACTCGCACGTGGCTTCTTGAGTCCTTCCCAGCTTCCCCCACTGACCGCACAAGCCCTCTCCCTGGCTCTCTCCCTTTGCTCTGTCCTCTTTCCCTCTCTCTCGTTTCTCTGGGCGTGGGATTCTGTCCCACAACAGAGAAAGATGCCGCACCAAGTGATAATTCAGTTGAGGTTCATGACCACTGAAGGCAGAGTGGGGAGAAGTCGTTGTGATATGAATGCAAAGTTCAAACACACTCTCCCTGTTGCTTAACATTCTTTATTCAGTCAGCATATCCCTTGGGGAGTCATTGCAGCTAAGAAATTCCTTTCCTTGGACACCAACATCCCTAGAAGGAATAAAGTAATGTGCTTCTGTTATCAGTAACATATACTTAGGGTGAATGCAAGTTTAATCCAGAGGCATCTAGATCCATAAAATAAACTGTATGTTAGGCAGGATGTGCTGACATCTTGGTGATTGTTACTGTTTCGGATAGGTGGGACTTAAGAAAACAAATCTGAATACCGTGATGCTACTTTTCACCAGATGCGTTGATTGCTCCCTGGTAATAGAACTGAACTGAATTCAGAGCACGCCGGGAGCGCCCTGTAGTTATTCCCTGAGGGTGTAGAGACCAACAACCCTGACATTCTCCATCCTACACACTGTCTCCTTGGCCATCACACATTAGCTCCCTGCTGCTTGAGCTCCCAGAGAAGAGTAAAATATATTGTGAAGACCACAAAAATGAAACCACCAAAATAATGATATGCGCCCGAACTCCAATGACAACATGACAGCTCAGTTGTATCCTTTCTGACTCCATGGTTGGGATGGATAGACTGAGGGCGCCCTAGGATCGGTTCCCTGATCTGTAATCTTCATGGCAGGCAGGGACAAGGAGGGACATGTCGAAGCCCATCCACTTTTGGAGTAATTGTGTTCATTAGCATCACCCAAAATAAGGGGTGCTGGAGGGCAGGACCAATAATATGCCAATGAATTCATCTCTCTGGTCCCTGTGAGAACAAGAGACATGGCAGAAGATGTACACAAGCCACTAACTTAACCCAGTGGTCGTCCTATCCCAGAGATTGCGCTGGCTGTGGGAGACCAGCACAGCGTCTGGCTTCTGATATGTGGTTGTTGGCCTGCAGATGTTTTCTTCCATCCTCCTCCTTTTTGAGTAGATTTATCAAGACATAATTTGTACATTGTACAATTTACCCAAAGTGTTTGATTCGGGAGTGCCTGGATGGCTCAGTTGGACTTCAGCTCAAGTCAAGATCTTATTTATGGTTTATGAGTTGGGCACCCGTGTCAAGCTCTGTGCTGATGACTGAGCCTGGAGCCTGCTTTGGATTCTGTGTCTCCCTTTCTCTCTGCTCCTCCACCACTCATGCTCTGTCTCTCTATTTCTCAAAAATAAATAAATGTTAAAAAGTTTTCAAAGTGTTTAATTCAATGATTTTTATTAAACTCACAGATGTGTGCGACCATCACCCCAGTCGATTTTGGAACATTTTCACCATCTCAGAAAGATATCCTGTCCCCTTTAGCCCTTCATCTCCCTAGGTCCCCTCAAGTCCTAAGAGTCCACTGTTCTGCTCTCTGTCTCTGTAGAGGTCTCTGTTCTGGACATTGCATAGGAACAGAACCATACGGCGTGTGTTCCTTTGTGACAGCTTCCTTGCACTCGGCATGTTTTCGAGGTTCATCCATGTTGTAGCACGTGTCTGTACTTCATCTCTTTTTATTGCTGAACGGCCTCCCATCATAGGGACACACCGCATTTGTCTAGCTGTTCATCAGTGCTTGGACATTTTGGGTTGTTTCCACCTTGCTATTATAAACAGCAAGCTGTCATATACATTTTTTGTACGAGTTTTTGCAAAGATGTGTTTTCATTTCTCTTGGGTGCATGCCTAGGAGTGAAACTAAATACTTTCTTCTTGAGTCATCAATAAGGAATTTAAAAAGCAACTTGTCTTCAGAAAGTGTGGAGGGTGGTTCTCATTCTCTTTTTCTCCCCATAGCTACGTTGATCCTTCAGTTGCTTGTAATTTAGTCCACAGAGACCTTGAGCATCTCAACATCCACACAATATCACCCTCATCCATAGTATTGATGACAATATGCTAATTGGGTCTGATGAGCAGAAAGTAGCAATTTCCCTAAATGGCCCCGTAAGTCCCCTGGGATCCAGAAGGTGAGAAATAAAACCCCACGACCATTTGGGGGATCTGGCACATCAGTGCAGTTTATGGGGTCCGATGGCCTGAGACATGCTGAGATTCCTCCTTGAAGGTAAATGAGAAAGAGGCACTGTATGTGGCCTGCCTCTTCAGGTTTTAGAAGCAGCACATGCTACTCTGAGGACCATTCTTGCCCCGTTAATTGGGTGAATGGGAAGGTTGTTTGTTTCAACAGAGGCAGAGCAAGAGGGCTCAGTTTCAACAGAGGCAGAGCGTCCAGATCGGGGCAGGAGCTGTCTTGCCACTTGAACCACCAAACTGACAGGTCTGGTGGTGGGAGGGGTGGTTATATCAGGTTAGGAAGCTCTGTGAGCCTCACGGCACCCTAGCAGCAAGGCAGTGCCTTCTATTGGGGAAGCAGCTCCCCATGGGTGAACTTGGTGTAAAGTTTCCCTTTACTGTCATGCCTTTGAGTCAAATAATTGATCAGCACCCCAGCCAGTGTCTACCATGAATGGGCTGGACCTAAGTGGGGTTGACAGCCCAAGGGGCAGCTTGGACGGAGCTCTGTTCAGTGAATGTGCTTTATATTGGACCCAGACACTTCCCGATGCAGAATATGATTCTGGACATAAATGCAAGGTATATCCCACTAGCTTCTCTGCATCACCGGGTCTCCTTGAGGTAGGAAGCATGTCCCAAGTTTCAAAGTGACTGTACAGCTAAGGAAGAGACAATATTCTGTTCCTTTGTGGCTTTTCCATGAAAGACTGCTCTTGATGGTAAGCTGGGCACTTCTCTTTATTGACTTAGAGATAAACTGGCTGTGTGACCCTGGATAAGAAGTCTCTGCAGGCATCTTGCTGGTCTTGCTCTGCAAGATATAAAGACTCTTTATTTCCTAGAAGGAAGTGTAATCAGCATTCAATTGAGGCCTTATTTATGCGGTTTGTTTCAGTTTGCATATAGTTGTACTGGAAATTCACTTGTACCATCAGCAAAGTTGGCTTTCTTGGGAAAGCAAGGACATGATATTGGCTAGAACTCTTTTCCACAAGTGACTCCAACTTTAAGTGCCTTAATTTAAGAAAAGTAAATTGGGTGACTTAACCAAAGCTTCCAGGGATAGATTCAGGCATGGCTGGATCCAGGAGTTCACATAATAAATCCATTTCCCTCTTGTCTCCCTTTACTTTGAAGACTATTTTTGTAGGTTTTGGCTATCACAAAATGTGGCAGGTCTAGACTCTTGCTAGCTCTTTCACTGTTAACAATTCCAGCAGAAAGAGGATTTTGTAGCCCCAAACTCCAACATCATGTCCCTGAACTGGCACTGGGTTGGGTCCTGTGGCATCCTGCCGAAGGAACTGAGTGGTTTGTCTAGGCCTGGGCACATGTTTACCCCTGTAGCAGCCACATGGAAAGGACACAGACCAGGGGGGAGTACGGTGCCCAAGAAGTCAACTCACCATTTATCAGAAAAAGGGAGAATGGGTTCCAGGCAGGCAGCCACATCGCTGTGTTAGGAAGACTTTATCTTTAAGTCTACGCAAATTAATAACCATCATAATTCCCCAGGAGGATGCTTCTCTTACTTCAGAAAAACTGCTTTCAAGCAGCAGCTTTTGACTCTAATCAGTTTGCTAATGATAATTATTTTCATTAAAGCAGGTGCTCTAAAGCTTTCCACTCAGCAACACATGGTTAATAGCTTGAGTTACTGCGTGTGGTTGGGAGCTCTTAAAGTTATATTTCTTGCCGAGGATTTGATCAATAATTTGAAGCAATTAGGGGCAAGTTCCACCTTAATGGAGTTTTGCTATATCTCCATTACTTTTCATTCTTTTATTCTGCAAACACCAAGGTGCCCAGTGTCTACCTGAGTTGGGCTTGACTCACGTGTTGGTGCTGATGTTACTATGACTGTAAATCCTGTTTAGAGCTGGGCTTTGTGGCATCGTATGGTTTCTGTTCTTTCTGATACAGCCTGCCTGCCTTCCTTCCCCTTTCCTCCTCACCTTCCCTTCCTCCTCCTTGTCCTCTCCTGATTGCCGTGGGTACTTAGCACCAATTCAATCCCAAATTCTCTCCCTACTGTGTAAATTCTCCTCTCAACATGTTAGTGTGCATTTGACAGGGTATCACTTTTGTCTTCTTGAAGAATTCTCTCCTGGGGTCTTCTCCAGGTAGGTATCATCACCTTTCTCTTGTTGGTATGAAAGGAGAAGAATGAGGTTCAGAGCCAGAGGGACAGGTAGTGAATGGCTGGGGATCTTACCCAAGCCCCTGAAAATGCACACACTTATGCCAGAACTTTCTCTTAAATATAGCTCATTCATTCTGCTTTTGTCTTTTCTAATAAACCGAACGGTCTCTAAGTACGTCAATATTTGGCATCCTGTCAATTCCAAAGCCTTATTGATTTCACCCGTATCTTCTGCTGGATGGTTGGTGATGTAAATACTGACCACAGAGTGCCTTCTTGATATTCAAAGATGAATTCCATCACGCTCCAGTAATTTATGAGTGGGAAAGAATATGTTTGTTTGTCTTTTCCTAGTGCATTTGTAATTTACCTGTATAGCAATTTGTATGAATCAGAATATTTGATTTCCAGTGATGTTTCACTACTCATACATCCTAAATGGGAAGAGAAGATACTGTACATAGAATTATAATGACTTTGAAAACAATGCTTGACTCTATTCAGAAGTGATTTACCTGTAACATTGCATGTGGTCCTCAAAAAGCTCTCTAAGTTAGGTAGGGAAGGGTGATCTTTTCCCTTAGACTCAGAGATATTAATTGGCCCAAATTCAAGTTTCTTCAGTGCCCAAGATCACACTACTTCTGCTTTGGGTATTTGGACTTCAGAGAATCCCTGATGTGCACTTTATCCCTACATCCACTTGCTCAAAGGTAGAAGAGAAACTCACAATGTATTAGTGTCCCCTGTCCCCATCTCCTCACTGGCCACCCCTGGGGTGGCGGTGCTTGAGGGTGAGGTTGGGCCAAGGACCCAGGAGGTCAGCCTCTGTGGGAAAATGGAGCTCCCTTGACCAAGGGTGCTGAAAACAGGGGGCACGGGACTAGCCAGAGTGGTTTTCTTTCAGAAAGTGTTGGCTGGATGTGAACTGAAAAAAAAAGGCCATAACATCTCATAATATAAAATTAACTACTTTAAGTGTGTACTTCATTGGCACTTAACATGTTCACAACATTGTGTGACCGCCACCCGTATTCAGTTCCAAACCAGTATCATCGCCCAACAGAAAACTCTGTACCTATTAAGCAATTAGTTCCCATTGTTCCTTCCTGCCCCCAGTCCTTGGCAAGCACCGGTCTGCTTTTTGCCTCTGTGATTTACCTATTCTGGATATTTCCTGTAAGTGGGATCATACAATGAGTGGCTTCATGACTGGCTTCTTTCACCCAGCGACATGTTCTGGAAGCCTGTCCATGTCATAGGCATACATGAGGACTTGATTCCTTCTTACGCCTGAATCACGCGATCTGCTGTAGACATCCTCCATTTTGTCTACCTGTCCCTCCAGTGATGCTCATTTGGGTCATTTCTACCTTTGGCTACAGTGACTGGTGATGCTGTGATCATTGGTGTGCATGTATGTGAGTCCCTGTTTTCAATTCTTTTGGGTATTCACTTAGGAGAGGGAATTCTGGATCATATGGGAATTCTAGGGTTGATTCTGGAAGGGACTTCCAAGCTGTTTCCCACAGCGGCTGGGCCACGTGTCATCCCCACTAGCAGTGTGTGAGGCTTTCAGTTTGTCCACACCCTCACCAACACTTGTTACTTTCTGGTTTAAAAAATTATTGTAGCCAGCATAGCAGGGGTGAAGTGATACCTCATTGTGGTTCTGATTTGCATTTCTCCAGTGAATGGCCTTCAGCGGCTTTTCATGTGCTACTGGCCATTTGTCTATCCTCTGAATGCAGACTTTTCACCATTTTGGGAAGCGTTCTTAGGATCTAAGAGACCCCACAAAGCCCCCGCACTGTGCTCTTCCCCCCATGACCCATGAGTAGATGCAGGGTAAGGGGGAGGTGGGTGGTCGGGACATAAAAGAACCAGGTTCTTCTATTTCCCTCTACTCAGTCCTGCTTTGCTCTTCCTGGCCAGGCTGCTTTTGAAAACATTATTCTATGCTGGCAAGACATTTTAGCTTTTCTAAAGCCCGTGCACTATTTTCTCTGACTCTTTGGGGATCTGGCATCCTTCCAAAGAACAGTAGGCCGAGGACGGGGCTGGGCACAGCTGCGCCGTGTAATGAAGTCTGGGTCCCTTGAGCTGCCCACAATATTGCCCCAATAAAGAGAACTTCCGAATTCAGCCTGTAGCTTTATTCTGCATCCGTTTTCATCTCCTCATGGGAAACTTCACTGCCATTTAGCTCTTCCCGAGTCTTGAGCTAACAGTTTTAGACAAACCATGAATTTGCTATGGGCCGGCACAGGGTGTCCGGCCTCAGATGGATAATAGACATAAAATCAAAAGTTAACTACCACCTTCTTCTCGAGAGGCACTTGGGACGTGACCCGTCCCCACTTAAAAACCTCCTGGGGGCTATCCCTCCCGATGATGCGTGAATATTCCTGCACAGCCTAGATGCAAGATTGGCCCCGCCCACCTCCTCCGTGGCTTCTACGCTTCTAGGCCCCATCCCGCCGAGCCTCCACATCACATCATTGTTTTGATTATCAAAAATAATATGTCTCTTCTCTTGGTTACTGTTAAGGAAAAATGTATGCTAATACTTGTTAAAGCAGCAGGACATTTTATTGAGGACTGATGTGATGGGTGTCAAGGCTTATGACTGGGCTCATCTCCAAACACAAGAACGAGTGGGGATTTATGGCCACGCAGCAGTTTGGGGGGGGGCGGTGGATGGAGCTAAGAGGAGACATCAAGGCTTGGGGGCTCCGGCTACCCTGACCTGACAGGATCCTTGCTGCCGGCAGCTCTGGGTGACAGGATGTCACCTGGGTGTGAAGCATTTGCTCAGATGTCAAAGGTGAGGGATTCCCTTCAATGAACTCAGCAGGATTCTTCCTAAAACTGGGCTCTGTTGGCCCAGCAAGGATGGGGCCAAAGGGCAAGGTCTAGTTGAACAGGGGGCAGGAAGAGCCTGACCGGTCTGACGAGGAGAACGTCTTTGGCATTCCTCATTGTCCAGATCCCTGAATGTTTCTTTTACTGCATTGATCCCAATCTGGACACACAGTGTTCACAATGGCATAGTCTTATTCCTTGTTTTGTCTTCTTCCCGAGTGAAGCAAAGCTCCTGGGGCAGAGGTGTCTGGCCCTTTTCAGCCACGTGCTCGGTGTCTAGAGCGGTGTGTGCGCTCAGTGAGAGCATAAGCAGGGGGAGGTTGTCCGGAATAATGGGAACAATGGGAATGTGAGCCTTTGTTGTACGGCGTGTGCAAACGGACGGGAGACGGGCTCTCGTGGGCTCTGTGATACCTACATCCACCCGCTCGGTTCCACAGCTCACCTTCGGGATTGCTGAAGCAATGTCGTGTCCACATCCCATCCTCCTGGCTTAGGGAAAGCCCTGGTGGAGCAGGAGTCCTGGGTGTGATGTAAGCTGCGGGCTTCTCCACCTCTCACGGACATTTCCTGTAGCTCCCATCTGTCACAGCCAGCCTTGGGACTTCCCAGACACGCAAGGAAACTCACCAGGGAAACTCTGGACCCCACTGGAGCGTGGGGAGGTGGGCACATACAGCAGTGTGGAGGGCGGGCTGTGTTCCATTCACAGCGCTGGCCACTGTAACATTGTTGGAGCGTGATTATACAGATTTCTTCTAGGAAGTCGGTTTCCGGCACTGTTAGGGATTGGACTCCAACAAGCCCCTTGTGTCTCCCACAGCTGCTCTTGGTGTCCAGAATTCTGCAGATGCTTCTGCACGGACTCACAGCAGTAGCTGCAGTGCAGAGGATTTTGGGGGTTTTGTTGAGAACGAGGCCACGAATCTCAGCAGTAAGCTCTCGCTGTCTCTAGCATCAAGGGCCTGATGCCTGCATTTTTAAGTCACTTGAGGTGGGAACATGTCTTGGAGCACCTTTATTTGATAGGAAATGGGCTACAAGGTCAAATGCAGTCTACGTCTGATCGTGGGCATAATCAGAGTTGGTGACTGTTCACATGATTTATGAGAACTCTGGCCAGACATATACCCTTTATGAAGCAGGTTTATCACCCACCCACTGGATTGCCAAAATTACCACGTTGGTACCTGAGTCAAGGCACATGTGTTCTCTGGGGCCCCTGTCCTCGGCCCTCATTTGTTTTCAAGATGCAGAGTCGCAAGCTGGGCTAAAGGTGGGAAGGCAGGTGTGGCCCTCAAGTCTGCATTTCATGCCTGGTTAGCAGCATTGCTGGCAGACGGAACTGCCTTCGGCCTCCAGAGTTTTTGTGGGTTAGATTTGGAAGGCTTCAAGGAAAAGGAGAGGATGGGTAACCAACATCCTACTGTTTCTGTGACTTTGACTAGTTTAGATCCCTCGTGTAAGTGCGACCGTGCAGTACCTACCCTTCTCTGCCTGACTTATTTCATTCAGCACAGTGTCCTCCGAGTTCATCCAGATTGTCTCAACCGGTTGCATTTCATTCTTTTTTAAGGCATAATATTATTATATATATAAATAACATTCTATTGTGTATATAAACCATACCATGTTTATTCACCCACCCATGGAAATTGAGGTTGTTTCCGTATCTCGGTTATTGTGAGTAACGTTGCAGTCAACATAGGCAGGCAGATAGAAATCTCTTCCAGGTCTGGATTTCAAGGGTATCACTCTGGATAAATACCCAGAAGTGAGGTTGTTGGATCAAATGGTGGTTTTATTTTTAATTTTTTGAGTGACTTTCATACTGTTTTCCCCAGCAGATGCACCGTCTTGCATTCCCCCAAAACTGCAAGAGGGTTCCACTTTTTCCCACAAGCTTGGCAACCCCTTTATCTCCTGTCTCCTTGGCAGTGGTCATCCCAGCAGGTGTGAGGTGGCATCTCACTGTGGTTTTGATCTGCATTTCTCTGATGACTAGTGATGTTGGGCACCTTTCCATGTACCTGCTGGCCATTTGTATGTCTTCTTTGGAGTAATGTTTATTCAGTTCTGTGCCTGTTTTTAAATCAGATGGTATTTTTGCTATTAAGTTATATGAGTTCTTCATATATTTTGGAAAAACCCTCCTCTCAGGTATGTGATTTGAAGACATTTTCTCCTATTGGGTAGGCTGTCTTTTTGTTTCAATGACAATTTCCTTCAGGGACAGAGAAAGAGGGAGACACAGAATCTGAAGCAGGCTCCAGGCTGTGAGCTGTCAGCACAGAGCCCAACATGGAGCTTGAACCCACGAACCACGAGATCATGACCTGAGCTGAAGTTGGATGCTCAACCGACTGAGCCACCCAGGTGCCCCATCCTCTTTATTTTACTTTGATTGTTTGCGCTTTTGGTGTCAAATCCAAAAAACCATCGCCAAGATTGATGTCAAGGAATTTACTCATGATGTTCACCGTATTTTCTTCTGGGAGTGTTTTGTCTTGTTTTGTTTTGTTTTAGTCTACCTAAAAGACTCTGGAAGGCTGTTCAAAGCCCTCACGAGTGGTCTCATATGGGTTTCTTTCTAGGATCATTAACCACTTACATTTCAGGTGCAGAAGTGGTCACAGCTTTGTGTTCCTGCTGGCCACCCACTCCTGGACACAACTTTCAACTCTACTGAATCACAAATAGTCAATCACATGCTTTCATGTGATCATTCTATATTCGACACATCATCTATATTCAGCTGGGACCCTGAAGGATATATATGTATATAAGTATCAATACTTAGGCTTATGATTTTCCTCTGGCCATTGCTTTAGCTAGATCTCATAGATTCTCTTAGGTAGTGTTTAAATTGTATTTTTCTAGAAACTGCAAATTTGATTTCTCCTAAAAGTATGATACAAAACATTGAGATTGTTAAGATTACTTGCTCAGGTATTCTGTATATTTGATTTTTAGTCTGCTTGACCTGTTTGGGTCCTAAGTGTTGTATTCTTTCTACTTACTTTGCCATTGTCTCTTGTTATTTCTGGCTTTGGATGTTGTTGCTGTGTTTTTTTGGCTCATAGCCATCAGTTACATTATTAGCTGTCAATTAGTCCATCTCGTTTCCCACTTAGTGCTCATAGGCCTGAATTCTATGTTGTTGGATATCAAGATACAGAGCACTATTACTTGTATTTAAAAATTTGGAATATTTACATTAAAAAAATCCAAGATAATCTTTTGACAAATTTCTCCCAACAGTGCAGACAATTATACCGTCTTCAGTAAGGAACGTTTTGTTCCTTCCTGTTTGGTGTTTAATAACTTTTATTTCTTTTCCTCTTTTTACTGCCCTTGCTATCATCTCTGAGGTAATGTTGAATAGAAGTGGTGACCAGAAATGTTATTTGATTTAGAAGGGACACTCCGTCCACCCAAAGTGTACACACACTTTGAGGAGTTTCCTCTGCTGTCTCTAGATTCCTAAGATATTTTTATTTATTTATTTTAATGTTTTATTTATTTTTGAGACACAGAGAGACAGAGCATGAGCAGGAAGGGGCAGAGAGAGAGGGAGACACAGAATTGGAAACAGGTTCCAGGCTCTGAGCTGTCAGCACAGAGCCCGATGCGGGGCTTGAACCCATGAACGGTGAGATCATGACCTGAGCCGAAGTTGGAGGCTTAGCTGGCTGAGCCACCCAGGCGCCCCAAGGTATTTTTATTTTAAAAAATTGCTAATTGGGGAGCACCGAGGTGACTCAGTCTGCTAAGCAACCAACTCTTGATTTCGGCTCACATAGGGCTCTGCACTGACAGCACAGAGTCGGCTTGGATTCTCTGTCTCCGTCTCTGTTTGCCTCTCCCCTCCTCCAGTTTGCTCTCTCTCTCTTTCTCAAGATAAATAAATAAGCATTAAAAATAGTTAACAGGCATTTAATTTTATAATATATTTTTCTTCATCTATTGATCATCATGTATGTTTCCTTTTTATCTATTAAGTGGTGAATTATATCAAGAAAGACTTTTTAAGACTTCCTGTCATAAAATTTAATTGGCCATGATATATCTAAGATCATACGTTGCTGGATTCAGTCTATTTTTTAATTTAGAAAATATCTACATTCATAAATGATTTTGTTCTCTAATTTCTTGTATGCTTACCTAGCAATTTGTTAGCGTCTCAAGGGAATGTCAAACAGGCAATTGGTGTATGATTTTTTAAAATTTTGGCTGGTAGTGGAGGCAATGGGAAACTGAGACCCCTTGCTGAGGTACCGACTATGAGGCATCTTCCCGTCCATAGGAAGGCAGAGATGTTCACCGTCTGACTACCCCTAACCCTTTGTGTCCTTACAGCATATACTTGGATCATTTAGATTAACTATTCTGTCAATTGAATTCTGCCTTTTAAGTTGAGATTTTAATCCATTTACATTTAATATAATTTACTGATCAGGTAGGATTTGAACCAGCTACCTTCGTATTTGTTTTCTGCATGTCTTATGTCTCTTGGTGTCTTCAATTCCTCCATTGTTGCTTTGTTTGCTTCGTTCTGTGTAAAATATATATAGCCTTTTCTTTCTTTTTTTTAATGTTTATTTTTTTTTCGAGAGGGAGAGAGACAGAGAGTACGAGTGGGAGAAAGGCAGAGAGAGAAGGAAACACAGAATCAGAAGCAGGCTCCAGACTCCAAGCTGTCAGCACAGAGCCCAATGCGGGGCTTGAACCCATGAACCGCGAGATCATGACCTGAGCCGAAGTCAGACGCTTAACCGACTGAGCCACCCAGGTGCCCCTATAGCTCTTTCTCATATAGAATTCTAATTCTCTTCTTTCCCTTGCTATATACTTTTAAAAGTTATTTTCTTAGTGATTGCCCTGGGGGATTACCATTAGGCTCTTGGTTTGTAAGATATAGCACAGATGGATACAAATTTAGCTTTAATAGGACACAAAAACTTTGCTTCTGTGTAACTCTAATCCCTTTGTGTTGTTATTGTCACAAATTGCACCTTTATATCTTGTGTGCCAATTTGATTTATAATTACTGCATTATGCAGTTGCATTTTAAAACATCCAAAAAAGGATTTGCAAACAAAAGATATCTTTATATTCTTGTTTATATTTACCCATATAGTTATCTTTACTGGTACTTTTTATTTCTTGATGCAGATTTGAGTTACTGTAAGTGTCCTTTGTTTCAGTCTGAAAGATTCTCTTTAATATTTTCTGTTGAGCCATTCTGATAGTAACAAACTCTTTTAGTTTCTGGTTTTTTGATAATGTTTTAATTTCTCTTCTATTTGAAAAAGAGCTTTATTGAGATGTAATTCACATGCTACATAATTTGTTCGTTCACAGTGCACATGTCAGTGATTTTGAGGATATTCACAAATATGTGCAAGTACCACTGCAGTCAATTTTAGAATGTCTTCCTCATCTCAGGAAGCTCCATCTTCATTAGCGTCATAGTCTGTGAAGTTTTGGAAAAACTGATTTGGTCCAGCTCTGACCTGAATTCCATTTGATGAGTGGGGTTAAATTAGAAGAGGAGTGTAAATCTTTTTTTTTTTAATGTTTTTTTTTTTTTTTTTGAGAGAGAGGGGGGATGAGAGAGAATGAGAGGGAGAGAAGCAGAGAGAGAAAGGGACAGAGGATCTAAAGCAGACTCCAGGCTCCAAGCTGTCAGCACAGAGCCTGACCTGTGACATGACCTGAGCCGAAGTTGGATGCTTAACCAACTGAGCCATCCAGGTGCCCCCAAGGTGTGTAAAATCTTATTAATCTTCTCTGTGTTCCTTGAATCTTTACTAATAGAAGAACATCACAATTAGTCATGTGAACAGAATAATAACCTCAGCGGGTGACTTCCTCTATCTATTGCTCTTGTGGGATGAAACTTTGGACTTCATCGAGGCTGGCGCAGGCAGGAAGAAGGGTGTCTGGTCACAAGGTTACTGATTTGACTCAGGGCTGCTCTAACGGTGTTTCTCGATGGGATGCCGTTGGTATTTTGGGCAGAACGGCTCTCTTTGGATCGGTCTAGTCTGCATATTTCAAAATGTCTAACATCCGTGGTTCCCTCTAATATCAAGTTTGCCCCACAATTTTGTTCCATACAGTAACCTCCTCTAATTTTTCCACATGTTCCCGTGGTGTAGGCACCATCCTCTGTCCCCTGCCTTTTGTCAACCACTAAAAATGCCCATGGGCTTGGCAACTGATGGATATGTCTTCTCAGGAGAGGAGCCCGGCAGCTCTTTGAGAAATGCATATGACTCCCTCCTCCCTGTACAATTTTTTACTTTTCGATTTTTCCTCGGTCACTGGATTTGCCTTAAGATTGCAAGCGATATGGAAATGCATTGACTTTGTCCCATCATTCAGACTTAGCAATTGTTGAATTGCAGACTTTAAATCTCAAGATGCCTGTCCTTTTATTATGCATTTGTGATTTCCCCCCAACCAAACATCTGCCTCACACTTGCTTTTAATTGCAATGCTCCTGAAAGATTCAGAGATCCCTGAGGGTAGACATTTTTCATTTGGGGATGGCAACATCAACTCAAGACCTTTTGGAATATTAGTGCTTTCAAAATAATGAAGTCTTGGATTTTCTCCCTTTCATTAAAATCAACCACTGAAACAGAATTTAGTGCCTCCAAACTTTGCCCTTCCGCCAGGGAGGTTACGGCAGCTCAATAATACTGCCTGGGTGATTTATTTATGGAAGGCATGTGAAGAGCTTTATCTGCTCTTACTTCGTCTTCCATTAATCTGGTAATTTGCTGTCAGCGTCCCAACTCCCTTGGACGTTGGCTTCTAGGATGAAGTGCTTTATAGACGTTCACACACTTACAGTAATGTGCGTAGGCTTGTTCTCTGGAAGAGGGTTGATTCTTGGAGGGCTAGAGAATTCTTTTCTTGTCGCTGCTCGGAGAAGAGCCCGCATCGCTGGGCCCAGTGCAGTAGTCTACGAGGAATGCTGTACACCTTCCGCCATTGAAAATATTTAATTACTCCCTTATGGGGGCCAACTCGGTCAACAGACACACTTCACATCAATGTATTTTACAACTAAATACATGTGAAACCAACCATGTCAGTCCTAGTTTCTGAGCCTTTGTTCACACCATTCTTTTGGCCCAGAATGCCTTGCTTCTTGCTTCCTACATTTCTTACATGCAGGTCTGACGTAAATTCTGCCTGTTTCGTTAAACTCTGTCTGGTATGACATCCTTTAATGAGCTTTTTTACTGAGTGTATTTCCTGCCTTCACATCTTTGCCACCCACTTGAGCACTGAAAGCAGCACGTCTCACGAGATAGCAAACCTCTAGCACCTGGAGAGCGGGTTGGCTCCCGTGGTCCCTGCAGAATGTGGCGAAGGAGACACTGAGGAAACACTCATTTGTGGATTGTATAAATTCCGGAAAGAATTTTATCTTCCCACGCCAAGATTCAACCTTGCTGGCTTCTGTGGTTAGCCCACCTCCCCGTGTGCCTTCACGATGCTGTCCGAGGAAGCATCCGGGGCAAGAGCTGGCCGGATGCGGGGCAAGGCACTCCTGCAATCTGGCAGCAGAGGAACGTTTCTGCCTGCGCACTGTCACACGCGTGTTTGCTCGCGTCCCCTTTATCTGTGGTCTTCATTTTGATTTGTTTTTAATTGCCTGTTTAGCACACCTAGCAATTAAGGTGAAATGGCTCTTTGACAAATGTGAGGGCTTTTTAATTAGTGCTAATTGCTTTTGTTAATTAAAAGTCATGCTTTATATTGTGTTCTTGGTATTCTCTTATATAAAACTGGATTAATGGCTTGCAATCAATCCTGCTACAAAAGGACTTTGCTTTGCAATCATTGGGACTTTAGGGCACGCTGTCCCTGCAGAATGACAAAAGGGCCTCAAGGCTGGGACTTGAGGATATGTGAGGAGGGGAGGCAGTGAGTGGCTGCACCAGGCTCAGCCTTTGACGACCCACGTGGAAGCCCCTTGATGAGGGTGGTCCGGACTGTACACCGCCCAGGGTTCCCACAGGGAGGACCACTGTCACGTTGGGATAGTTTGAGGTTAATCTAATAACGGGACTGTAAGAGTTGGGCCGGGTAAAGGGAGTCACAACAGAAAGACCTCTACTGCCCTTAGGGACACAGGAAGGACACATTCACTAGAACCTGGAGTCTGGAATAAGAGACACTTGGACAAAGCCTGACTTTAGAAAATCAAGGGGGTGCCTGGGTGGCTCAGTTGGTTAGGCGTCCGACTTCGACTTAGGTCATGATCACACAGCCTGTGAGTTTGAGCCCCATGTTGGGTTCTGTGCTGACAGCTCAGAGCCTGGAGCTGCTTCAGATTCTGTGTCTCCCTCTCTCTCTGCCCCTCCCCTGTTTGTGCTCTGTCTCTCTTTCAAAATTAAATAAACATAAAAAAAGAAAGAAAATCCGGGACCACTGGATGGGAGGAGGATATATTCGAATTGAAGCAAACTTGTGGGGGTGGGTCTGGGGGACTAATAGCCTGTCCTCACCTGCCTTTTGCTCTCTGAACACTCGCTAAAGCACGCCGTTCGGCTGAACCCAACCGAGTCAGAGCATGAGGGAGCCCAGTGACGAAATTCCGGCAGGCCAGACTTCCGGGGCACAGGGCGGAGTGGAGAATGGGTCAGTAAAGCCCAACGGAGCCTACTTGGCCCACCTGCTGTCTTTATATCAGAAATTCCTACCCCCGTAGGCCAACGTGGACTCTGTGGTCTAGAGGGCCAGAGGTCTTTTTGGGGAAGGACTGGGGGAGTTATCCCTGGGTGTCCTTGCCATGGTGTTACGGGTCCTTTCCCTTGGGACCTGCCTCCCTTCAGTCGATGTGTTTCGGCTTTGAGAAGTGCTGTAGTGAGGACGCTGGGCGAGACACCACGATGTTTTATTGGGCAGTTGCTCTCCATTTCCTGGTCGGCCATATTTGATGTCTATTGGTTGTATAGACTGACGACTAATGTACGTAGGGGTCAGTCTATATTCCCGCCGGGAGTCTGTGAACCATCCTCATGGCTCTCTATGGGCCAGGTCCCTGGATGCCACTGACCTTGCTGCTTATTGGGATTGCCCTCTCCCCGCCCCTGTTACTCACAGTTAGAGTCCCTCATCCCTGTTGCTAGTAGAGAGGTTGGTCCCGACAGGACACGAGTGTTGATCAGCCCTGGCCTGTAGAGGCAGCCATCATGCCCCCCAGCTGTGCCGGTGCCCTCCCACCAGGTCATTTATTTTATTGTTTATTTTAAGAAATGACTTCCAGCCCCTCCCGTGGAACACTGACATCTTGGGGGTCTTCTTGACTGCGTGGCAGCTGCCTGTAGCCTGCCATGTCCCGGAGTCTTTTGAGCCTTTAAACCACCGTCTACCATGATAGACCTCACCGACACCATGGCGACAGCAGTGGCCCCCGGGAGCACTGTCCTCGCCGCGTGTCGGTGATCTCTCCTGGGGACCCGACAGAGTGTTAGGTCCTCTTTCATGAAACCAGCACCACCTTGATAATTATGTTCCGTCCCCCGGATCCAGCACCCTCGTGACCATGTTCCTTCTCCATGCTCTGCTCAGTGCTGCCCGACTCCGCTGAGTCTAAAGGGTGCTCTGGTTCTGGGATGGCCCTTCGGAGTTGTCCTGAAATGGGGTGAGGAGGCGGGCCTGATTCACCCCCTCAATCAGTGATTCCCAGCTCCGTTACCGAAGAGATGGAATTGCTGGAAAACCAATTCTTGTAGTAAATGTTCTCTGTGTAGACTGTTCAGGCTGGTTTTCATTGATCCCCCATTTTTGGACATGGAAACTCTTTCTTGTTTGTTACTGGAAGCATTGAGCCATGACCTCGCTTGTTTCTAAATCTCTGTGCACCTTCATGATTCTCTTATAAAGCTCGGTTCCCAGAGGGGGAGGAGTTGCTGGCTCAAAAGATTTAAACCTCTTGTTCACCTGCTGCTAACTTTTCTTCTGGAAAGCTTTCGCTGGTTTACTTTCCCACTGCGATCTTTCTTTTTTGGTCACCAACTGTAACTTCAGCCTTCTCACGGGTCCTGAGTCCTGGTTTTCCAGTTTGCAGCATGTGGTGGCAGACAGGACACCGTGCTGTGATGGTGACCTTAGTACCGCGCGGCGCACAATCAGTGCGGCTGTCCCCAGCGGTCCTGCCAAACGGAACGTACGGAACAGTGGGAATAGGTCTTGCCTTCTGGGAAAGAGCGGCTAAAAGTTAAAAGCACCGGGTGGGTGGAAACGGTGTTACCGTGTTCCCTGCTGCTGCCTGTGTGTGCACTTCTTCCTCATCACCCCTGACACCTGGCTGCCGCTCTTCCTCCTCTGGGAAGCCTTCCTGGACTTTAGGCAGGCACTCACTCAAGTACTGTGCCGCACACTTCCCGTATTTCACATGTGTAGGTCTTTCTGTTCCTGTCTGCAGG